>WSTK01000638.1:5551-19034 GCA_019616945.1 Ceratobasidium sp. 414
GGACACTCCAGCTTGCTTCACCTTGTCGTCTCTTACTTAGAGTCCCTTTCAGGACTTCACTCTGGAAGTTTGCCAGTTTGCCACCAGTCTCTCTTGAACGCTGTCGAACTCCCTCAGCTTCTTAGGGACCTTAGTGACTTACACATACCAAGCCTTGCTTACCTGGCACTTCTCTTTGTACAACTGACCTGTCTGGGTCACTTGTCTCATGGCTACTCATCGTCTACACGTCACAGCTCACATAGACACTTGATTCAACTCCACGTCCACTACACAGGTATCACACAGTCTCGTGTCCTGATAGGTCGTGACATTGTGAAGCAAGCTTCTGTGGGCCTGGAGAACTCCTTGTGGCAATCCTCTCACCAAAAGAAATCAAAGCCAACATGTCAGAACACGGATCCAACACCGGATCACAGCACAACTATGGAACAAGATACCAATCCCAAATACGGTCAGCTCTGGGAGAAGCCTTTGCCTCACTACCCCAGAGATCCACGCCAACCACCCCCACCGAACAAGACATCACAGGAAGAACCTTGAGAGTGTCCCAGCAGTCAATGCCAGGAGCACTACCCAAAGAAGACCAAACCATCCAGGTCAAAGAACAACCCTCAGTGGTACGAATCATCCCCCAACTGAGCATTGGGCCTGAACAAGAAATGGCGGTGGGAGCGGGATCAATCCTCCTCCCAGAAGGAGAAGGAACACAATACCACACCCTCGCAGGAATACATCTCCCAGTCTGATCTCAACGGAATACGCCAGCAGTGAACCAGTACCGGAACAGCCTCGGTCAGGTCCACACCTTCCCACTAGCCCTGAGCCCCATCTTCCTGAGGCCCTTGCAATCATCCCCCCACCATACATCACCCCTGCACACCAGGGATTCAACCAGGCCAAGCTAGAAGCAGACCCCGACTTCTGGAGGTTTGTGGCCCTTATGCAAGCCACGCTAAGGCCACTACTCCCGGAGGTAACCAACCAAGCCTTGTCAGGACGACATATCGAGGGGATGGCGCAGAGCCTAGAGGATATCCGGGACTGCCAAAACAACTTTGACGTCAGAGCAACTGAACTAGCCCAACTAGTATGAAGGGTCCATGCCGAAATAGAGCAAACCGCAAGGCACGGTCCACAAACCAACCAAGGAAATATCCAGATTCATGTGGAAGTAACTGCCCTCCAAAACGCTATCCATGAAACACCAGCATGGGTAAACAAGTTACAAAGGGGAATCAATGCCGTCCTTAGAGCACTCCAGGAAGCTGTCGTCGAGCTCCGAAAGGATGGAGAACTGACTAGGGAATTAGTCCAGGCCCTAGACAGACGGATAGACTGCATGGAGGAACAAATAAGACGGTCAATCGACAATCTCGGTTCCCCTGGTATTGGACCTCCACAAGGTCACTCAACCAGATGTGACATCTGACCACAACGATCACCCTCCCCCCCAGGTTCTCTGAGTGAATGCCGATCCAGGTCAAGGACACCATGATCCAGGAAAACCAGGGAGGAACAATCAAGCTCCCCCCAAGAACGCATACCTAGAGGAGCCAAAACAAAGAAGCCAGAAGCCTTCAAGGGAAAAAAGAAAGATACAGAGGCGGAGAATTTCCTGATGAAAATGGAGCTTTACTTCCTTGACTACCCTGGTGCCTTCTTGGACCACAAGAAAATATCAGCCACCCTGGGAAATATGAAAGAAGGACTGGCCTCTCGATGGGCTAAACCCCTACTAAGGAAGGTTCTGGATGGGACCGACCACGAAGCCATTGCATCCTAGACAAACTTCAAAAGGGCGTTCCTCCTGGCCTTTGGCGATCTGATCAAGTGAGAAAGGGCCACCCAGAGCATCCAGAAGCTTTTCCAGACACGCTCCGCTTCTGAATATGCTTCTGACTTCAGAATCCTTATGGATGAACTTGAGTGGGATGAGAGGGCCCTCATCGATCGATTCAAGGAGGACTAAAGGACAACGTACGGAAAGAGCTTATGCACATGACAGTCTTGCAAGACGTATCTCAACTAAGCCTGGAAGAGTAGATCGAATATGCCATACAAACTGATGACATTCTCTACACCACGTGTGCCAACCAGGAAAGCCGAACCAAGGGAAAGGCAGCCACAACACAAGAGACACACCCAAGCACCTCCGAAAACAGGGTACCAAAGGAGGTTATGGAGCGACGGAAGAGGGAAGGGAAATGTTTCAAATGTGGACGAAAAGGACACATGGCAGGAGCATGTCGGTCAGGGTATCACAAAGAGGACCAACCCCAGGGAGGAAGGAACAAAGGGCAGGAAACCCCCAGGAAGGAAAAGGGAGAGAGGCCCAGATTGAAGAAGCCCGGGAAGAAGGGGAATCCACGGCTTCCGATTCAGAAAACTAGAACAGCCTACTGCATCCGTGTCCATAGGCAAGGAAATCCCAGATTGTAATGTCCAGCATGTTTATTATCTAAAGAAATCTGACAATGACCCCCACTGCTACATTACGATCGAAGGAATTATGGAACCCACTCTGACCCTTATAGACTCCGGCTCTTCATGAAACTTCATTGACATCACCTACACCCAAAGAAACCACATTCCTTTAGTACAACTCACACCCAAGAACCGTGATAGCCATTGATGGAAACAAGACTGCACAGAAGATACGTTTTCAAGCCAAAGTAACCTTTGAGCTAGAAGGACAAACCTTCCAGAGCCACTTCTACACTATGCCCTTAGGAGACACCCCCGCTATCCTCGGAAAGGAATGGCTTATGAAACATGACCCCGATATTTCATGGAAAACAATGGAAATCCGCTTCAGAGAAGAAAAAGGAAGGGCAGCAGGAGAACTCCAAGATGAAACACCCATTCCCCCTGAATACACAGATCTCACGGACGTCTTCGATGCGGAGAAATTCAAGGAGATACTGCCCCACAGGGACTACAACTGTGCCATCTGGTTTAAGGAAGGAGCAAACTTTCCAAGACCGGCCAAACCATACCCCATGTCCCCAGATCAGGCGAAGCAGCTCTGAGACTTCCTAGACCAGGAGCTCCGAGATGGAAAGATTCAGCCCAGCAAGTCCGAAATAGTGGCACCCTGCTTCTATGTCAAGAAACAGGACAGTTCCCTGCGGCTAGTCACCGATTATCGAAAAATCAATGAAATAACCATCAGCGACCAATTTCCTATTCCTCTCCCTGAGGACCTCATCGAACAGCTATGAGAAGCCAAGGTCTTTACCAAACTAGACCTCCGATGGGGTTACAACAACGTACACATCAAGGAAGGGGACAAGTGGAAGACTGCCTTTCACACCAAGGAAGGACTTTTCGAATATGTTGTAATGCCCTTCGGCCTAAAGAATGCTCCAAGCATTTTCCAGTGATTCATGAACGATATACTGGTGGACTTTCAAGGCATCTTTGTCATTGTCTACCTGGACGACATCCTAATCTTCTCGAAGAACAATGAAGAACATACGGAACATGTACAGGCAGTACTAGAAAGACTTCACCAGAATCACCTTTTCGTACGACCAAAGAAGTGTCGGTTCAGGGTCACCAAGGTTGACTACATAGGACTTGTCATCAGTCCTGAAGGAATATCAATGGACAAAAGCAAAGTCCAGGACATTATCGACTGGCTGATACCTAAAATCGTCAAACAAAACCAAGCCTTCTTGGGCTTCTGCAACTTCTACCAATGTTTCATACCAGACTTCAGCCAAATAGCACGACCCTTACATGACCTCACACAAAAAGGGAAAGTCTGGAAATGGACGGAGAAGGAACAAAAAGCTATCCAGGACATCAAGGATGTGGTGACCAAAGAACCGGTGCTTGCACACCCGAACCCAGAAAAACAATACATTCTTGAAACTGATACTTCAGGAGCAGCCATGGGAGCAATACTGAGTCAATACCAAGAGGACAAGAAACTCCACCCAATAGCCTTCCTGTTGAAAAGTTTCAACCAGGCCCAGAGAAACTATGACACCTACAACAAAGAATTACTAGCAATCATAGAAGCCCTCAAGCATTGGCAACTATATCTAGAAGACATGAAGATCCCTGTTCTAATATACACCAATCACCGAAACCTCCAGTTCTGGAAAGAGGCATGGGTGATGGACTGAAAGCATGCTCGCTGGTACACGGAACTTGCATCCTTTAACTATCAAATCCAATACTGCCCAGGAAAGCAATCCCAGAAACCAGATGCACTATCCAGACGAGCAGATCACGAAGACGTTCCTAACCTGGAACAAATCATGATTGCGGCAGAATGCTTCCAGGGCTTCAAGGCCACCCTGGAGTTCGACTTGATAGAGGCCATCAGGGAAGCACAGAAGGAGGACAAAGAACTCAAACTAGTTATAACCAATAGTCAAAACAAAGAGAAGCTTCCACCAAGTATACAAAAACAGTTTAGGCGATACGACTGGAAGGAAGGATTACTCTGGTATGACAACACAATTGTAATACCAAGGGATTTGGAAATCAAGAAAGCAGTGCTTCAGACCCATCACGATTCTCCCTTAGCCGGACACCAGGGCAGGGAAAGGACCCTCGAACTAGTGAGGCGACGATATTACTGGCCAGGCATGACTCAGGAGGTACACAGCTATGTGGATGGATGCAGGATATGCAACGAATCCAAAGCGCTGTCAACACAAACCCCACCAAAGGTCATCAATAGACCTGACTGACCCTGGCAACACATCAACTATGACTTCATCATCAAACTCCCTGTGTCCTTGGGTTTTGATAGCATTTTGGTGGTAGTGGACCGATTCTCCAAACAAGCCCATTTCATTTCTTGCAATGAAAGTATAGACGTGGAAGAGCTGGCAGACGTTTTCACCAGGGAAGTTTTCAAACATCACAGGGTACCCAAAGTCACCATATCAGATTTAGGCCCTTCCTTCAACAGCAAGTTCCTCCAGGCACTATACGAACGACTCCAGGTAGAGCCCCGTTTTTCAACAGCATATCACCCTCAAACTGACAGGCTAGCCGAAAGGACAAACCAATGGCTGGAAAATTACCTGTGAAGTTTCTGTAACTATGAGCAGGACGACTGGGCAAGGTGGCTGCCCCTAGCTGAATTTTGCCACAACAACCATTAATACGACAATGGGCCAATCTGCTTTTGAGACCCTATACGGGCAAGAAGTGAAATGGGATATCTCCAGCAAACAAAGCAACAGCCCCAGGGCCAACAACATCGCAAATCACATGAAGGAGGTGTGGGACGAAGTGCGGGTGAAGATGGAAATGCGGACAAAGGAACAAAGCAAACCCCTGATCTTCGAGGAAGGGGAAAGGGTCTGGCTGAACACAAAGAACATTCGAACCAGAAGACCCTCAAAGAAGCTTGACAAAAAGAGAGCAGGACCATTCCACATCAGCAAGAGGATCTCCTCACATGCCTATGAGCTGGAACTGCCCAAGTCAATGAGAATCCACAACGCGTTCCATGTGGGACTTCTCTCCCCAGTCAAGCCGGACCCATTTAATCGGACACAGCCTCATCCTCTGCCGATTATCACAGAAGACAGAGAAGAGGAGTACCACATGGAAGAAATCATGGGCTGGCAGGAAACAGAGGAAGGATTGAAATACGAGATCAAATGGGAAGGATATGACTCGAGTGAGAACTTGTGGGAATCGGCTGAAAAATTCACTGATGTCAGACACATGATAGAGGCCTTGCACCGAAAATACCCCAAGGCACCTCTGCCCCAGGGGTATAAAAGGACCAAGGGGCAGGCAAGTCCAGACATCACCTCCCTCACTACCACTCCAGCAGCCGAACAACCTCCCCTTACCACAACACTATGGTCGCTGTCAAATCCTACTCTGTGGTCGCTGGGAGTGGTCAACAGGGACGCAACCCCGGGGTGTGATGTGCCAGGGCCAGCGACAGCGCCTGGGAGCAAGCGCAGTGGGCCCCCAAGCCCAAGGTCACCATCATCCCCATGGGGAACTACATCATCATGTGGGAGGAGTGCGGATGCCTGCAGAAGGACGGAGTGGGCAAATACATCTGGGACACGTGAAGAATCAACAACTTCTCAGACGCCCTTGACTACGCCGCAGAGCTCAACCCGGGATGCGATATCTGCTACATCTTGATCCACGAACGGGGCGGGTGCGTCCTCAGCGGCAACTGCCTGCACCACCCCAAACTCAGACCCCTTTGCATGGGTGGGGGACGGGCCAAGGCCAGACAACATCTGGCAAATGTCGAGAATGAAGCTCTACATCACCAACTGGTATGTCGGTGACTCGGTCTACGGGGTCATCACCAAGTCCAAGGGCCAGTTCCCAGACATCAAGTGGAGGGCCGACGGAACCTGGTGGGTGCAGACTGACCGCATGCAGGAATGAATCACGGACGCCATGTGCAAGTGGCACTCCAAGGTGCCCGAGACCTACCACAACCCGGTTAAGGAGCTCTCCAGGGACCAGGTCACCAACCTCCTCTTCCAAAAGGGGATGTTGAAGATTCAGTTCTTTGAATGGCTCAACCAGTATACCTGGAACTGACACATGGGATGGGAGGAATGGTACGAAGCCTGGGAGTGTCTTGACGAGACCCCTGAGGAGCAGGCTGAGTAGGGCGGGAGAGTATGGGCTACCCAAAGAGGTTAACCAGTAGTTAGCTAGATGGGCCCCTGAAAACTAGCTGGGCGGACAATGGGCCACCAACCAAGTGACTTAGATAGAATTTTCTTTTCCTTGTATACTCTTTTTTTACTTCTTTTTTTGTGATTGTCTTTCTTTGGGTCTGTCTTTAAAGACGATTACTTTTGGGGGGGGAATGTCAGGAGTTCGTGTACTCACCCCCAACTTTTTCTTGTGGCTCAGCTTCTCCTCGCCACTGGCTTTAGGCCACATGCGCCTTCTCAGCTCTCGGACTTAGACTAGGTGTACATGTCAGCTCTGGCTGCGCAGGAATGACTCTGTGTACGTGCATCATGTGCCAATGTGCAGCTTCTGCCATTCATGCTGTATGACTCACACCCATGTACGTAGTTTATATACAGCAGTGCGCAAGCCTAGACACTCCAGCTTGCTTCACCTTGTCGTCTCTTACTTAGAGTCCCTTTCAGGACTTCACTCTGGAAGTTTGCCAGTTTGCCACCAGTCTCTCTTGAACGCTGTTAAACTCCCTCAGCTTCTTAGGGACCTTAGTGACTTACGCATACCAAGCCTCACTTACCCAGCACTTCTCTTCATACAACCGACCTGCCCGGGTCACTTGTCTCATGGCTACTCGTCATCTACACGTCGCAGCTCACATAGACACTTGATTCAACTCCACGTCCACTACACAGGTATCACACAGTCTCACGTCCTGATAGGTCATGACCACAGCTATACACAGAGGGCCAAAGCACATCAAGAACTGGGCAAGAAGAGAAACAACGAAAGATATTTCAGGACGGCAGCATTGACTAATCCAGAGCAGTCAACCAAGTTGAGCGATATAAGGAAAATCAGCGATGCTAGTCATAGGTTCAAGCAATGGTGTAGTATTCGACATAGGTGTATGAGCAGGTGTGGCATTCTGCAGATCAGCAAGTTGAACGACGGATTTGATGTTTGATTCCATAGTAAGCAATATAGTACAGTTCAGGTGATCACACTTGATGGCAATACCAAGGAAATGTGCTGTTTCGCCAAGGTTCTTGCAGTTAAACAACTTGAGGATTTCTTGTTTGATCACGTCAATATGGCCAGCTGTACAGCAGATCATGAAGTCGTCGATGTAGCAAAGGATAATAGAGAAAACACTGTCTTTTGTGTGAGTAAAGATTGAGACATCCTTTCAATTTGGGTGATAGCCTAGTGTGAGTATTTTGTCGTTGCAGTATAGCTCCCAGTTGTGGCCAGATTGGCAAGCGCCGCATAGCGACTTGATGATCTTCATTACATTTGGGCCGCCTTTGCCATATCCATCAGGAAACTCAGTGTAAAGTGGTTTCTCGATCAGTGGGTGAGTATATGTGCTGGTAATGTTGATCATATGGCAGTCCAGATCAGTGTAAGTGACAATAACAAAGATGATACATATGAAGATGAGATCGGGGGTATTGGAGAAAATTTCCATATGAGATATACTGGTGATCTGTTGATTTCTGTGTAGGACAATACACAATTTGAGGCACAATTTGTTTCCATCAGTGTTGTGTTTGAGCTTGAGTACAGGACCCATCGTAAGCAGTTGTTTGCAAGGTGGGACATCATGGCAGTCAATCGTTTCGAATATGTGTTGCCTTTTTAGTAATTTGAATTCTTCATCTGTCGCCACCATCCATTCATCTTGGCAATTTGACTTGAGAGCATCAGACCACTTAGGGGCATCGTTAAGCGCCTTGGGCTGACTAAGCAGTGCATAATTCCGGGCAACCCATGTGTTGAAGCACGGTAGACTATTGTCACAATTGCTGTGTAGCACTAAGAAGCACTCATGAACTAAGGTTGGTAACTGCAGTCGCACAATTAGCTAAATACTGATAAATTGACTGGGTAAACATCCTCAGGGTCGTGTATGGAATTGTTGATGAACTTATGTAAGTTGTCTAGTGCTTGAAGCCACAGAATGCGCTCGGGTCTATTGCTGTCATCTATGCACATGTGCTCATAAGGTACAGGGCTTTGTTTGGCTTGCTGACATGTGGTATGGCAATTTGGAGCCGAAGTACCAGGGACAGCGTGATTGATCAGCACTTGCTGAACAGGTGAGGCGTTACCGGCCTATGAGTGTGTTCCGAGTGATTGGGTGTGCGTGGAGGTGCTGGCACGGCAACAGAGGTTGCTGGTAAGGGTTGTGACTCAGTCATATGCTCCCCCTGAATGTCTTCACGCTGAGTGGATGTATGTGTGGTCTTCAGCGCTTCTGAAGTGCCTCCCAACTCCCCCTCACTCAGAGTGAAGATCTGGATCCAACAGTCTTCAGACAACAGGTCCAACTGGTCGGACAACAACAAAGGAGGTGGAATTTCAAACAAAGTAGGATTGGGGAGGTGGCGCGGGAAATAAATGTTGTGTGAGGTGCAAATAGCGCGATCAGGGAGCACGAGGCAGTGCCAAACACTGCCAGAGTTGCAGTCAATGCCAGTGAAAATCACACAGTGAGTCTTCACCTCTATCTTGGAGTGTCCCTTCATCTGGATAAGGACATGGCACGTAGTGCTGAATAGCTGAAAATACTACATATTGATTGGTTTGCCGAACATGTTGTTCTGGGGGATCCGCCAGTTGCCGCGGATTTTGTGGGGCATGCTATTCGCTATCATGTTTGTGTAGCTAATGGCCTCCTGCCAGAGAAAAAGCTTTCCGCAGGTATTTGAGTGGCTGTGTATCATGGACCTCGAGTGTTCAGTCAAAGTATGATGTATGTGTTCAGCAGGACCATTCTGCTGTGATGAATATGGTGCCATCATGGTAATCTGGGTGCCGGTCTTGTCGCAAAATTTGTGCAAACAGTTGTTGATGAGTTCTTTACTGTAATCGAAATGTATGTGCTTGATTTCTCGTTCCTTTTGCATTCGGATAAAGTTCACTAGGGTGATATATCAATCGACAGCTTTGCCTTTGTGACACATGAAATGGATGAAAGAGAAATGAGTAGCAGTGTCAATAAAGATGATATAATACCAGTTGCCTTGAAGTGAGTTGATGGAGGCCAGTCCCCAGATGTCAGAGTAAAACAAGTCAGTGATTTTGTGGGGAGTCTCAGTGGGTACATTCCCAAAGGGGCGGACGTGTGCTTTGCCTTGTACGCAACCTAGGCAGTCAAAGTTTGGGTCAAGTTTGGGTCCTAGCGATTTTAAGACCTCGAGCTAGATTACTGTTCTTGAGCCTAAGTATATTGCAAGGGTCTGTATGCGCTAGTATAATGTGCCAATCATGCAGTGTCTGTGATAGGTAAGCATGCTGACCACGGTTGGTAGTCGCTATAAGGTACCACGAGTGCCCAGAGCATCGCTGGCCAATCTTCTCAGCTAGAGCGAAAAGCAACAAGTCAGGACCATTAGAGCTGTCCCAGAAGGTGATTGAGTCACAAGTGACTTGCGTGGAGTGCTGTGGATACTGGTCAGTCGAAGCAGATAGCGAAAGGAGGTTTACTGGTGAATTCTCGACTAGTGCAACATTAGTAAAGACGACGCAGCTGGCAGGATGACCATAGTCAGGACGGTTATTGACAATCCGAGGGGCAGTTGTGTATGTATGCAGGGCAATCTCACCAAAACCAGTTATACGTGCATTGCCTCCTACGCCTTGGATAGACATCAACATTGGAATAAAATTAACAAGATGCTCGCATCGATTGGTCACGTGACAAAAAGCACTGGAGTCGATGATCCAGGCATCGTCGAGAGCGATGCCGAATTGAGCAAGTGTCACAGGCTGTTATTAGGCCCCCCCCTCTTTTCTTTTTCGCACCTCCAGCTTCCCCCTTTCCTCTCTCATGTGGCTCACCTTGTGACTTGACTGGCTGTTTTTGGTCCCCTTGCCTTGGAATGGCAGGTGACTGGCGTATATAGACAACTTGGTTGACTCGCCTTGGAATGGCAGTTGATTGACTGACTTGCCATAGAATGGCGGTTGACCGATATAGGTAGATGACTCATCTGTTCTCACTAGGTATATATACAGCAGTAGACAAGCCTGGGTCCCCCAGTGTTGGGATTCGACCAACAGAGTCACCAACAGCGAGCTTCACAAGCTCAGACTAAACACTTCTTTCTTTTGTCCTAAGTTCCATGGGGACATTATTGTTATGGTAACCACCGTCACAACTTCTTGCCATGTTGATCATGTTGTTCCTTTGTGGTCTCCTTTGTTGCATGTGGACACGTCTGACCTGCCTGATTACGAAGACACATGGATGTGTGACTCATGATGTATCCTGATTGGCTCACTCGTGTATGACTCTCTCACTCCATATGTATATAAGAGAGGTCTCTGGAGAGCCAGACTCTCCATCTGTTGATTCTTCAATCCAATGCCTGTGTCTTATCTCTTCCTGAGTGCACTCTCTCCAAGGATTAGCTATAGTGAAGGCTTTATCACATCACTGCTAAGTTCTAAGAAGCCAACACCCAGCTTGTTCTATCTTGTCACACATCCTCTCTAGGGAGTTCCCTCCCTTTGACTTAGAACTTGCCTTTTCCTTAAGGACTAGCTTGGGATCTCCCTCCAGGAATCCAGCGACTAGTGCCTTGGTCAGCTGTAAGACCTCGTCTCAACCCTCACAGGGCCTTCCCCACTGCAAGCCGCCATCAGTTCCTGCCTCTGCTATCCTTACATCATTCCCAGCCATGACTCCTTAGAGGGTCGTGACAGCAAGCGACTGCAGACTGAATGAGAAATGTTGAAAATTGTTGGTGAAATAACGCTGTACACAGCCAGGAGAATCTTCGAAAGTCAGTGGTGCGGGATCAGGTGTGGAAAGTAGTTCTCGTGAAAAGGAATCGAGCGGAATGTCGCTGAAACGAAGGGAGAACACAAATTCTGATGTTGCAGCGAAGTTGGCTTGTTTGCCCTTGTTTGTGTCATTATTCTGGTGGTTTCAACACTCGTTTTTGCTGCGATTTCGTCCATTGTTCTGATTCCTGGTGTTGCAGTGACCATTTCCACAACTGCAAGTGGTATTCTGGCGATTATTGCCCTTGTATGTGCCGCTGCCAGACTTTCAGCACTCCAGTCTCTTGTGTCCAGGTATGCTGCAGTTGTGGCAGATGATTTCAATGATTGCTGATGCGTTGTTGGAAGTTCTACCCCGGGTACCACCAAGGACTTTGTGATTTTGAGCAAAGAAAGATTTTTCAATGTTTTGGGACTTGCAGCGATGATGTTTGGCAAGTAAACACAATTGGATGTCAATCAATAATTGTGTACCGTCAGTATTGTTAGCTTCAGGACACTGAGGAATGGCTGAAACTAGAATTTGCCATGATTCAGGCAGAGATACTAGGAGTTGGCACATGTACTTGAGTTCCTTCAGCTGATCAGACAATTCAGTGAGGAGTGCGATATTGAGATCATTGAAGATCTTACACGGTTCCTTAATAAGGGATTCGAGGTCATCACCTTCATTCATGCGCAAGGACGTGAATTTGTTGCACATCATCATCATCACAGCTACTCCAAGACTTTGGTATTGATTCTTGAGAACATTCCAAGCGTCAGCAAGAAGTGTTGTACATGTGACGTGGATCATAGGGCCAGTGTCGATGTGACAGTGTAGGGTGCCAAGGGCAGCCTTGTTCTTTTGGTCCCAGGTAGTCTGGTCATTGCTGGCAGTTGATGGGCATAGGGCAGTGCCCTCGATGATGTCCCAGACCTCAACATCTTGGAACATATCCTCCATTTGGATACACCAGATCTGGTAATCATCCTGGCCTTGAAGCTTTGAGATAGAGTAGTTCTTGTCAGCAATGATGATGGTGTTTGCACTTGAGGCACTTGGCTAGAGCAGTCACACCAGAATTTTGCCAGAAACCCGCACCTGCAGTGGGATTCTGTCACTTTTTGACGATTCTGGCAGCTGCACCTGCACCTGCAGCCAGTATGCAGGTAAAACACCAGAATCCTGTGGATTCTGGCACTCTGCGGGTACACCTGCACCACAAACCCATCACATCCAGTCTATTGATAGCTCAGGAAATAGCCAGAAATTCAAGCTCTCTAGCAATATAAAAATGTCCATGTAATAAAAGTAACTGCATCCAGCGCAAGACAATATTTGCTGGAAATAATACCATAGGTGTGCGCACATCATGAAAACCCATCACAATGACTGCTAGGATGGCTCATTAAATGCAGGAGGTTCACAGCTATCCAGTGATATAATTTGCTAGCTGAACAGAAAATATCTGAGCGAGGGCGTGTGCATTCTTTCCCAATAAATATTCTCAGGGGTGTGCAACCCCTATTACAGCACCAATGAATGGTTTCCAGAGATTTCTGATGGCACCAATGGATTCCCCATAGTTGAAAACCCCCTTCTAATACTTCATCTTTCTCACAGGTGCTCTCAATAGGTATGAACTGGACAGTGTGCAGCATATCCTGGCACTCCAGCAATGTTTGCCATGTAGCTTGTGTACTTTTTTACACATAAATATACACACTTGTGGGTATCTTAGCTATGTAAAACAAGTGCTCTGAACATCTCTGTGCCCTCAGAATATCACCAAATCCACTGTACATTGGTGTACAGAGCATATAGCTCACTTCATTCAATCCAGGGGCAGTTTTCCCCTTGTTTCACCCACTTACACAGCTTCAGTTGAGCCGATTATTTGTAGGATTAATGTTCTCAGTGTTTAGCATCTATTGCGCACAAGGGAGCAACATTTGCATGGTGGGATTCACTAGTGCATGTGGCGCTATTCAGGGGGTTGGCCCCTGTAAATCAGGCATAGCTCCTGGATTATTGAAGCTACAGTATTGAGTGTATGCG
>WSTK01000639.1:0-18942 GCA_019616945.1 Ceratobasidium sp. 414
CAGACAAGTAGAATAATTACCCAGATGGATTTGACAAGATAGTTGTCCCCAACGGAGAAGGTGCGTTGCACCTGTCCATCGAGGGAGACAATGTATACCGTTCCAGCTGGGTCAGCAGTTACGATCGAATTGGCATCGAGGAAGCTGACGGGTGATGAGTTCGCCTTGCTGATCCAGTCGCGGCCGGTAGGGAGAGGAATCTTGAAGGTTCTCTGCCGCTTCGAGATTGGGCCAGAGGCAGAAAGCGGCCACATGAGGACGCAAAAGTTCCGGGTTGAAGCGGCTAGCATTCGACTATCGAGCGATACAGCGCAGTGTTCGCTAAGGCAAGCATGAGGAACAAGGCTGCAGGTCGAGGGATTCACTCACATCACATGTGAATTTGCCCTCTCATACCACGAGAGCGACTTGTCTGAGAAGACCCAGACCCTGGCCTCGTGTAAATGCAAGCACATAACAATCGAAGAGATAATTCACTCACGCAAATCCAAATTCGGTCGCCGCAAAGAGTGATTTGTCGTTGGTCGATAAGAAAGCCATGGCAGAGGCAGACCAGCCGACTCTATCATGTTGGCAAAGCAGTGTATCGTACAGTACCCATTCGCGCCGGGATCCATGTAGAAGGTGTCCATACCAAATTTTAATTTCTCCATCGAACGAGGCCGCAAGTAAATACGAAGATACATCAAAGCATAGGATCTTAACAGGACAATTGTGGTTCCGGGTGATGAGCGAGAGTTCGGCCAGTTTTAACGAATCCTGTGGCCCACATTAGATATATGAAATATCTTAAGCTTGTGAACTTACCGGAGTGATGGGGTGCATCAAATCAGCTTGCACGACTTCGCCAGAATTGTTCCCGACGATGAGACGAGTGTTGGTTGCCCAGCAGAGACAAGTAGCGTGGAAATCGGGTCCAAAGTCGATGATACCAAGCGTGGTGCCAGTCTTGACGCAAGTCAGGACAATGCGTTCGACCCCTTCAATGGAGGCAAGAAGGTCTCCAAAGGGAGACAAATGCGAGACGAAGCTAAGGCTCTGAGCGGAAGTCATCATGTTGATCGTAGATGGGAAAAGAATTGCCTGGCGTGCTTTAGTCGAGCGAGAATGTGCGAGGGGGGTGCGACGAGCTCACCTTGGGCCATCCCAGCAGACTTTATGGACTGCACGCACGGAAATTCTCTTTGTTCAGGTCCGTTGAAGTTGAGCGCTTGATGCCGGGACGATTGGTGGAATCCGATTGGTTAATGAGGAATTGCCAATCGCTTGCTGACCCCCTTCCACGGATAGGTTTATATAGTCGCTCGGGCGTTCAACTCTGTATTCTGTATGACGTTGTGCACCTCAAGCAAACAGTAGCATACATCTATTATATCTATTCTATCATCCAAGACTTCGCCCGGAGGTTCTCATCTCATGTCGTGTAGTGGTGTAGTGACGACTCACGGGGCTGCAGGTCCAGCGTTCTCAGGTTCCTCGCCTGTAGAACGCAAAAAGTCAGTGCAAGCTGAATCATGACGAGAGATCAACTTGTACCTTCATTGTATGTAGCATGGTCGTTTGTGTATCCAAGAACCAGGGTGGCGCTCGCTGGTCCCCTCGCAATGAGATTAATCATTGTTGTATCTGCCTAATGGTGTAGTGTGAGACCAGGAACAAGCAAGAACGCCGCTAAACTTACACTGATAGAATGAATAGAATGATTGACTCCAATAGAAAAAGTCGATTGTAGTTCTCCGTCGAGTGAGATAACGTAGACTGTGTCGGCGGAGTCGGTGGTGATAATAAACTTTCCCAAGAATACAATGGGCGCTGAGACTGTCGTGGCAACACGATTTTGACGCGTTGGGATGGTAAGGATTCGCTGTTGATTCATAATTGGGCTTTCGTCCGACAACGGCCAAATCCGAATAGTACGGTCCCGGCAAGAAGCGGCCAACATTTGATTGTCAGGACATATAACGCATTGCCCACTAAGAGATATTATTAGAGCTGAATACGCTGAGTTATGGTACTCACATTAACGGAAGGTTATAAAGGTTGCGCTCAAAGTACAAGAGTGGCTTATCCTCATCCTTCCAAATTCTAGCCGAGGATAAGTAACATCCAACCCACCGAAGAGAGAAATAACTCACATGAGTCCATGGTCAGTTGTTATGAGGAGGTAGTGGTGCGCTCCAAAAAATTCGACGCTGGAAACCCGCTGTTCGATCCCGTTGTGTTCGCATTTGAGAATATCAATAGCTTCCCAGTCTTGTTGAACCTCGTTAACAAGGTAAAGGCGCCAGATTTGAACTTCGCCGTCAAGCGCAATGGCGAGCAAGCGCCGGCGAGTGTCGAAAGCGACGGCCCTCACTGGGCGGTTGCATCGAGTTGAGACGTAGGAAATTGCAGGCAAACTGTCTGCGCATAGAGCCTGAATTCGAGGTTAGTGTACAGGAACCGTAAGACTTAAATAGGGACGGAACCGGGTTGCGCATCACGTTAACTTGCATCACCCTGCCGACGTTGTCTCCAATGAGGATGTTAGAACTTGCTGCCCACCCCAGGCAGGTAATTCGAGGGATACTATCGAGTTCGATTGACGCAAGAGACTTCCCATCTGGGACCTGGGTTATAATGACGATTCCGTCCTTTCCAGTGGAAGCAAGACGTTTGCCGCTGGGAGATAGGAGTGAGAGTAGGTTGGAATCGTATTGATGCGGAAGGGTATGGCAGAAAGCCAACTTGAAGTTCATGAGTCTACGCGGAGGTGTGGTCGTTCAGTCAGCGTACCTGCGCATGCGGAGGAGTTTTTATAGGTCGTGTGCAGGTGGTCTTTGTTCAGAGCTCTATCGTCGATGAGCGCTTGAGACGGATCGTGACCGCTGCGATTACGTTAGCATAGAAAATAGCTTGTGCTTAGATATGCGAGACACAGGCGGGAGATGATATTATTATAGGAATTGATAACATGACGGACATTCCATTCAACAGAATGTTAGAACATGGGTATATACGACCTGGGCCACGGTCTTCACCTGCTAGTATTTCGCCTTGAACGTCGCCTCCTTGACCCAGCGCGGAGGAGTCTTGGGGAGTCTGGCCTCTTGAAGTACCCAACCCTTGAATCTGGGGTGGGGCTGCCCGGCCTGGTATCCGATCCACCTCAAACCTTTTGAATCACCCCTGGCCACCCATGTGGTGAATGGCTGCTCCTCGTCGGCATATGGTGTGTTAGAGTGGCAGAAATGAATGTCGCCAGGCATTCGATCACCAATCGCAACCGAAACCGGAGGCCCCAATGAATAAGACCAGCGATATACATCATCTACCCATCCTTCAGGCCGAGGCGCCTTTGCGTTGAACTTCAGTGGGCCTCCGGGGGGACCCCTAGGAAGAGAGGGGCTTAAAAAAATCATGAGAGTATAGTCTGGGATCACTCACTTCCATTTCGTGCCGAACGGTACACGCTTGATGGGAGGCTTCATCCTGCTTAAACATGAGCAGGACGTACGGGGAGATGATTTGAGCGCATACCTTTTCTTCTCCTGAGTCAGCTCCTCCTTAATTGGCTTCTCAATCGGTTCCTCCTTGACCTCGACTTCATCCCTGCTCTCACTATCCTCATCGTCACCAACCTCATCCTCGTCTTCGCCGTCTTCGATGATGGCTCGGCTTTTTGGCAGTGACCTCCCTCGGCCCTTGGTTGGTCGGCTCACCATGGCTTTGGGTGAAGCCTTTGCTTTGACTCGTGCCTTGTCATCCACCGACTGATACCCAGTATCGTACAACTTCATTCCCGCGTACTCGCTCCCTTCTGAATCGGATTCCACCTCAATAACTTCCTTTGCGACACGTCGTCGCTGTTTCGGCGGCGGATTCATCCGAGCTGGTGGGACCTTCCGTTTCTGGGTCGTCTGCGAGCCAGGGTGTTGAGCCGACACCTGAAATGGTGCTTCCAAGCTGAGTGGGCTAGACTAAGTATTAGTGACTGACGTTTTAGCATAAGGCAAAATATTACTTACGTTTCAGGACGAAATAGTGGGCGGACTTTGTCCCAGGCGATTACCTCCTTGTGCGGTGAACTATTCATGAATATGTGAGAACTGTATTATTAATTGAATTACGGACGAGTTGACTTACAGGTCAGATTCTACTGGACTGCTGTCCCAAGAGGACATGTGTGCCTTGTGAGTGAGAGGCGACGGGAGCAAGCTGTCGTTACAAATGGTCAAAATATGATGGCATAAAGTTAATACATAATAACACCTACCCGGTGGGCTGACCCAAAATCGTTGAGGCGGGGCGAGAATGTGTATATGGTGGGGGAACAACGGGACTTGCAAACGGAGCTGCGGCGGAAAAACGGGTAGAAAAATTAGGGGCGATAGAGGGCAGCGTGGTTGGTGAGAATTGGGCAAATGGAGTTGCACCAGACAGTAATGGCGTTGACCTCGCAGTTGCGTCGGACGTCGAAGTCGACGACAACGGTGTGGACCTTGCGGTTGCATATGGTGTCGAAGTTGCCGAAGATGGGGTTGGTCTCGGAGTTGAATAAGGTGCTGAAGTTGAAGTCGAGCTCGGAGGGTACCGAAGATCAATTGAAGTTGACGCGCGGGCAGTTGGTGTACGAAGAATTGGCGCTTGAATTATGGGGCGGAACTGGATGCCGGAGCCATTGGGGTCCGATAAACAAGAGTATCCGGACGGCGTCGATACTCGGTAATTCGATGTGTTGGAGTATACCGAGGATGGGGTGGGTACACGATTGCTGGGCACAGGCGAAGTTCTGTTCGACCAGTCATAGAGCGGGTCGTTGATTGAGATCTGACCAGTCAGACCGCTAGGAGGGAGCGCCACAGAAAACAAAAATTAGTAATATCCCAGCTGCAAGTCTTGCTCGGCTTGCCTGGAAGGCGCCCCGTGTGGTTCGGAGCGTAGATTGCCTCTTCGCCAATCGAAATCCGGCGAGACGTCGAGAGGAGCTTCAGGTGACAATGAAGTGAACATATTCAAGGCAGAGGAAATAGGATTGTTGAGGCCGAACATATTGGAATTGGGAAGTGTTGTATTAGTGACTTGAAGCGGAGCGTGCCAGACGCAACAGTATAGTGTCCCAGCCGGGGGTTCTTAAGATGATGCAGGCAGAGGTAGCCACGCCAGTCAATATATAGATTAGCCTGCAAGCCTCAGGAGTCAGACCGAGCTCAAAGCCCCAGAGACAAACCTCCATGTCAAAGGAAGCCTGGCGGATTCCGAGTTCCGAGGATGGTTTCGACGTTGGTCTATAGATTATTTTCTTCGCTTTCTGCGCACGTGTATTCCAAGTTGTGCATAAATCTAAACAGCATCGGTGAGCGAGAGGGGTACATCGTGGCCTAATTGATTGATGCAAGCTGGAATTTGTCATATATATACGTCATTGTCAAAACAAAGTGAAATTACGAAAATAAATTTGTAATTATGATTCTACCATACAGCAAACACATCATAGTTCGTCTTTGTACCACGGGTCTTCATACAATCCATCCCCACCATTACCTTCCTCGTTCTGCAAGCCACCGTCAATATCGTCCTCATACAACCTACCTGTACCGTCACCCTCCCTTCCTGAGACATCGTCCATATCGGCATCTGCGCCTGCCTCACCCCCGTCTTCGTATACCGCCTCGTCCCCACCCCATTCTCTGCCTTCATTTCCCCCTGTGTTCGTGTTTTTGCCGTACCCTTCTCGTCTTTCCTCGCCCGCGCCACCATCCTCGTCTCCACCGCCCTCATCCCGGTTCTTATCCGTGTCCTCGTCCCCGTCCTCGTCCCCGTCTCCACCCTCATCCTCGTCCTCATCCCCAGTACTGTCCACGTCTATTTTTGTAGCACTCTCTAGACGCTTGAGTAAATTGTCGGGGAATGAATAGTCGTACTTGTGTGGAGCAAACTCGTAGAACTCCCTTTCAGGTTTGCTGAGAGTTCTAAGCCATTCACGGCTGATGCAGGTTATCGGCAGTCCTTCGATCATAAACGGTCGGCTGCTTGGTTCACCCGACGGTCGCCTACGATGCATCTGGCTGCCCTTAGATCCTGGGCCTTTATAATAAAGATTATACGCGAGATCGAGTTTGCTGTAAAGGGAAAGTTGGGAATTTAAGACACAGCTACCTAGCGCAAAGGAAATACTCACTTTTTTAGCGTCTTAACCTTCGATGACAATTCTACACGCTGCTTCACTGTGTAGCTACGTTGGTCAGGCGGGCCAGGCTCTTCTTCATCTGAGCTCGTTCCTTCGATTCCAAGGTGGACTATCAAAGCCCGGTGCTTGCCAAGAGCGTTCGGAAATCGATCAATGATTTTCAGTCGACTTGCAAACAGCTAATAACACGTCTTATCAGCGTTGTTCTGGATATAAGTGCATAACCAATGACTTACGGTATGAGCTCGAGAGTTAGCACTTGCACGCTTGAGCCGGGTAGCGCGCAGTTCGTCCCCATTCGCTTTGAGTTCAGACTTGTAACATCGACAAAGATACCGAATATGGCTTGTAACCATCTCAGGGATTTGCTTGACCAACTGCTCTGGCAACTTCGCAGGATAATCACGCCTAATTTGCAGTGCAGCTATGTTGGCAGCTATCTGGTTGAAAAAACAGGTTTCGGATTGGTCGAACCGAATGGAAAAGTTGTTGAGCGTCGGGTAGCGCACATCGTCGGGGGGGAGTGGAGGGAGTGGTGAAGCACGGGTCAGGCGCTTGAGCAGGGCTAACATTGTACTACGGATATGTCGCTAAAGATAAACCCATAAGTAACACGTAAGTGCGAACAGAACTGATTCTACGTACTGCAAGCTTAACATGCACGGTTGGGCGGCTCTTGCGTCCTGCCGGGACCGTACAAGGGACAGTTTGGTCCCATTGCGGAATGGCCCGAGGTTGTGGCGGTGACGGCCTGGGTGGTGTATCGTCATCGTCATCGCCATCGCCATCGTCAGAATCCCCTTGGCCTTGAGGGTGGCCTTGAGTTCCAGCGCCTTCAAATGCAGGCGAGGCTACTCGTCTACGCTTACTACGGCCATGCCGGCGAGCCCGAGATTTCCGAGACTGAGAATAACTGGTTTGGATAAGTACGACTTGGTTGGCTTAGATACACCCACCGGCCCCATGCCACCTTCGTTTTCGTCATCCGCTTCTCCGTCCTCAGGCACAGTGCCTTGATGTCCCTGTGTATGCCGGTCATGGGCATTGGCTTGGTCCGCCTGCGATGTGTCCAGCACAGCTTGAGGTTGTGCGAGGTGTCGAATCGCGTCTTGCAATGCTTGTTCACGCAGTATATCCTGACTCACTGTCAGCATACAGTAACATCACAAGTCAAAAACGTGCAAACATCTTGTCGTCTCGGACCGTTGTCCAGTTCTGTGAAAACTACGATCCTGAAAATAAGTAAAAGCCAGGCTGGATAGTAGCAAAACTTACCTTGCGCTCGTCCGGTAGTATGGGCTGGCCGGGCTGAAGTTCTGGGGGCGTCTACATCCTCCACCTCCTCTATACGAGGTCGTTTCCGCTGTACAGGTGATATAAACGTAAATAAATGTGCGGAAAGGTACTGGGATAGTTAACTTACCGCCTGGGGTATTTGAGTCGAACTACCCGCACCGGCTGGGTTTATGTACTGATGAGAGGGTGGGGGACCAGAACCGCTTTGGTGAGCGGACAAATTCGGCCGTGCCTGGTGTGCCTGATCAGGCATGCCACGAAAGGTCTGATCTTGATGCGCAGCGTTTGAGGAATACAAGTGAGGTGGGGGGAGTGGTCGATGTTGGTTTGGTAAAGGCGCCACGGCCAGCTGCGATAGGGATACTGGCGGAGCGTGTGGGTGAGGCAAATCATGTCGCTGGGGGGGAGCCATGGGTTGCTGAAGGGGAGCTGTTGGCTGAGATGGCGCAGTAGGTTGCAAGGGGGTGCCCGATTGATTGTATGACTGAGTCTGAGGCATAGGACCAGGGTATGGAGCGTAAGAGGGGCCAGCGTGCTAGACGATAAATAATTCGTCAGAAAGGTTTGTAAGTACAGACGTTTCGAGGACTCACTGGATGACTATGTGGAATGGCGTGATCATGAGCTGGGGGTGCCCAGCCAGGAGCAAACGTAGAAGAAGCTGGTGGCGGTTGCATCTGCGTGTGTGCACCAAACTGAAGACATGTATGAGAAGCGCTGGAAGAAACCCTGAAATAATCACTTACGAATGTCACTTGTGGTGCTCCGATGCTTTGCGGCGCATGATTTGCATGCCACGGGTCGTTCTAAGGCGAAATTAGTACCAAATCTAAAACCATGCGAACGAATCATAGCTTACCTGTGCCCCTTCAACCCCGCCTCGATCTCTCGACCTTTCAATACGAGATCGCTCAGTGGAAGTTCCCAGCGGTTCATTCTAAAACCAGATTAGTGCTGCATTAAGTCTAGCGCATGGATACATACAGGCGCCTCTCCAGTCCAGCCGGTCGGACCCCCATAACCCCAGTTGCCCTTGAAATAGCCTCGTTAGCTATGAGGACAAATACATCTCACAGGCGACTCACGTGAAGATTGTTGTATGCCATTGGTTGGGACGTGAAGTGAAACGAAGGATGGAAAAAAAGAATGTATGGAAACAAATAAAATAAAAGCGCAGTACAATATTATAACAAACGCGAGGTAGAAGCACAATTCAAGAAAACGTGGGCGCGATCAACACGCACAACAAGGTAAGGTGAAGGTGACGCACACAACAAATCCCACGACAAACGCGATAAATAGATTGCCGCAAGTACGCACAATCTAGCAGAACTATTCGCAACTTAAAGCGCGATGAGCCAACCAACAGAAGTTCGATGGACTGGACGCAAACGTGCCAAACAGGGGAGAAGTTAAGACGCGATCTGCGCAAGAAGCAAGGACGTACGACAGACAATGGCGTTTTTAGGTGTTAGATGGAGGCTTCGGCTGCAGGGTAAGCCCGAATGAGTCACAAAGAGAATGGAATCCAAACAACAAATCGGAGATGATATGCGTTTACTATATGGCTAGAACCTGCAAACCATGAACCCAAGTATAATAAGGGGGACCAGACTCATGTTTCATAGCCAATATTGGCTAAAAATCGCCGATAGCCGAACAATAGGGAGATTCGTACCTTGCTTTCATCGAGACAAATCTTCTACCGTCGAGAAAAATCGTGCGCCAACAAGAAAAATCAGACATCATCTAGGAAAATCGAGTATCATCTAGGAAAATCGAACAAAATCGAAAGCCTGAAGCCTCGTTGAAAATCGCTTGATGTCGTCAAACATGGCTCAAAATCACAAAAGATCAAATAAAATCAAAGCCCTGAAGCGGTGCAACAAGTGACCGCAGTGGTTGGGGCAGTTGGAGGCGGGCGGGAATTGGCAAGGTGTCACGACCAGCCCTAAACAATCACAAGTTCTCCCAACGACTGATCTGTGCAACACACATTGTTTTTATCATTCCAATGTTACGGACTAGGGATTTCTGGAACTATGCACAAATATCACTCTAATTATAACTGTGGTGGCAGGTTCTGAGGCCCTCAAAACTGCTGGCGACACTGTGGCAGTGCTCCGACGTATTTGGCTATGGGATGTTTAGCCGCTCGCATCCAGCCGGCATCGCTCGCACAAAGACACAATCGCTTGCACAAAGACACAAGAGGGGGCTTGCTAGATGGCTATAAAAGCAGACCTCTGGATGTACGATGGTACGCCAATCACCTCAACGTGTCTCGCATCTAGTGCCCTCACGCTCTAACGAACTTTCTCACAACTTTTTACTATTCTCAACATGAACTTCAGATCACCCTTCCGACACATTCTTCCCCGCCACGGTGACGACAAAGTTGCCTCCTACTTGTCCCCTGACGGCAAGCTCCTCGCTTGCTCGGGTATTAATGGATCCGTGATGCTGGTCGATATGCGAGTCGGCACCACACTCGGCTCTCTCGAGCTTGGAGGTTACCCTAGAGTCGCTTGCTTGCGCTGGACGAGCAATACTCAATTCATCGTCGGAACCTCCATCGGTGAAGTACTTCAAGCCGTTCTAATCCCTGCTGGGCAATCGGTATGTTTTCGACATACATAAAGTCGACCTGTCTGATTTTGCCCTAGGACAACGATCTGGCGTTGGTCTCAACCATTATACCCCAGTGCAACCGCCCAATCATGACTTTCTGCCATGACCCTATCCGGAACTTGATTGCTATCTCCTTCATTGGCGAAATCCAGATCTGGTGCTTGCGCCTCGACTCGACACGCCGACGCCGCTGGGTTTTATACGACACAATACGGTACATCGACAACGGAGATGACTGGTGCGCCACGGCAATGGTGTTTTTCGGAGCAAATAACCGATCCCTCTGCGCGGCGACCTTCTCTGGTTTCATGTAAGCCGTTAAGAATTATTTGTTGGATATTTATGCTTATCGTCCTTGGCAGAATCTGGACATATGCAGACAAGTCTTTCCGCTGGCACGACCACGACTTTAAAGCAGAAATGTGAGTAGTATAAGACGTATAAGACTTTGTTTGTTCGTGCTCCGATTGAAACGTTCTAGCTCGCACTGTGTTGTGTCGCCGGATAGCCTATCAATGGTGGCCTCAACTTCGGACCATTCTATTTTGATTTGGCCCTTGCAGGCTGAGGGGCCAGTTACGAGCGAACAACGAACCTTCGACATCCCCACGGGCCGAAGCTGGATCGAATACGCAGAGTCTGCGCCACTTGCGTACTTTGACGCGAAGACCGTGGTTACCGCTGACCCCATTGGGAACATTTATGTTCTCTCGCTCGAAGGACAGTCCAAGCACGTCTTCCCTGTTGGGGAGAACTATTTCATTTGCTCCATTTTAGTAAGCTTAGTCATACACTTGAGTGCACGCTTATTCATACATGCCAGGTGTCCGACCCGATTATCAATATTGTTGCAATCGGCCCGGTGTGTACTACTATGCTGATTGGATTCACGGCCGACACTGTTGTCCACCGCCATGTCGCCAGTAAGTTTCTTCTTCGTCATTCCACGACCACCAATGTCTCACTATTACTCAGAAGCATGGAAGGCGCAAGCTTCCCATCCGTTACCTCGTGCCATCACGCAACGTGTCATGGTAGCGACCCCGACGGAAGCAGCGGGCACAACGGACAAAGGGCACCCAGGCCTTGAGACCGGCCGCAGCCGCAAGCCATTGGTGTTCATTTGGTGGATCTTCACAACGCTCACGCGTTATTTCTGCTGGAGAAACTTGGTACGTCTGCATGAATTGTTTGTTGTGCACCTTTGACCTCGCAATACCCCAGCTTGCGTCCATCTTAATCTTGTACTATCACAACATGTTGTCCTTCGACTTTGTGTGCACTTATAATATCGCTTATGTGAGTATGGTAATTGTTGTTCAATCGGAATGATTGACTCATATAGACCAGATTACGGCACAGATCGCAACCTACGAACTTGCCTTACGCACTGCTTGCTACCTGTTGTTCACCATACTTCGTTCGGGCTACCGTTTCGTTCGCTTCGTTACCCGTACTTGTGTTGTAATGGTCTGCACTTTGCTTATGCGTTGCTTTTCTGACTAGACTGTCATGGCGACTCAGTTTGCTAGTCTAACATGGTTTGTATACGTATACTACACAATTGGTGTCCCCTCCCATCATGCGAACCGCTCGTGTTTCTAAACGATAAGAGTCAGTTAATGAATATGTGTGAACAGTAATTGCTCACAAGGTCAAGGGATAGTACGATAACGCAAGCTTTGCTGATCATTTCGGTGGAATCGTTATAAGTGCATACAGCAACATGAGAGATCAAATCCTTTGGCTCAATGACATGAGCCTGAGGTTCGACACTATCGTAGTACAACTGCGCTATGCCAGCACCGCCTTGTCCAACGATCGGATGATTTAGGTATGGGTCGCGGAAGGAGTCCTCCGGGGTGAGTTGTGCAAACGGACGAACAACCAGAAAGATTCGGGGCACCCCAAATGGAGGAACTGTTTCGGCTGGTTCTTCAAGAATGAAATCGATCCGACCTGGTATGATCGAACCATACTGCGGCAAGCAGAACAAAACACAGCTATTACCGGATGAGTTGGATGAGGGAGCATATATAACATTCCCCTTCTGGAGTTTGCGGCAGGCAAACAGCTGATGTGGCGGTATACGTGTGTTGCAAGTCGCGGCCCATCCACGGAGCGCAGATATGGTGTCGGCTGCGAGATGCAGTGGATCGCTACTGTGTGTTGTCCGCCAGGTTGCTTGCTGCTCATAGCTCGGAATGTGTTGATCTAAAAATCGCTCCACCGTCGCACCAAAAGCTCCAAGCTGGTTGGTGAACCTTTTCTGCTCGATAATTCCCTTCAATCTTGCAGCCATCACGAATTCGCGGTGCATTGTCAACTCTAAGTCACCTGTTACGAACCAATTGTTAGCATACACCAAATGGATTGAGCCGAACCTCACCGAACTTGAAGTTAGTGTTAATTCCCTGAAGCATTCCGTTAAAAAGTTCACAGGTGCTCTCGCTGAATCGAGTGCTAGGACCAAGAGATCGTAAGAATTCGGATATGTGGAGGCCCATGTGCTGCACAGGAGTCCGCGAACAATCTGGATACAATTCTTTGAGCTTCTTGAGGTATTCGTCATAATGGTGCTCGAACGCCACAATGTCGGACGGAATAAGCGACTGAAAGGATAGGATGCGCACCGCGATCATCAAGTGTAGAAAATGATCAAGCCTCTCGCGATATGCTCCAGATGTATGCGTACCCCAAAGCCGGACAAGTGTGATCGTGAAGGATACCAATGCTAAGCTTTTGTATTCCTCAGCTTGTATCTTGCCGTGGCTAAGAGTTGCAAAGGCCTTCGGTGGGTGCTTGAGCCAACTGGGCAACGTAGTTCGCCCCATATCACTCTGAATCTCAGCTAGAACCTGTTTCCCGAGAACTGCGATATCGGCCTTGGCGGAACCAATACTAGGTACCCATGGAACACGAATTGTGGACTAAAAGCTCCGTTAGGCGATGCAAACCATTAAATAATGCTACTCACATAGTGAGCAACTAGTACTTGAATCAACTCCTCCTTTTCACCTTGATCCAATAGCCCATTAACTCGACAAAGGCATGCTAGGTCATTCCTGGATGTGTTCGATTTGATCACAGATACTGACAACGGCTTGGCGATATGGTACTGGGCTCTTGCAACCGATGCGGGCATTCCATCATGGCGCGCAGCAACCTCGGGAGCGATCGCTCCATCAGGAGCCAGTATGCCTTGAAAAGTTCGCTATTGATTGCATCAGCTAGCTAGGACGAAAATATACCAGAGATAACCATACCCACTGGTTGAGGTCTTTGAGAAGGCGTGGTTGCGCAAGCCCGGTGCAGTAGATTCCAAGCTTACAACACAAGTAGCGTACCAGCGGAGCTGTTAGTTTGGCATTTTCAAGCTCATGCGCAGATAGGGTATTCATTGCGGCTTCACCCCAGTTGTACTCGTATTGGGAGATTCCTGGCGCATACAGCCCGTCAGATGGAATACCGGCGTCCATTGTCCAACTCCATGCCATATTACCCCGCAGCTGTTTTTCAAGTATGTTCTTAATCCAATGCATCGGTCCAACTACAAAGCTCGTGAATGGGTCCCAGCATGAAAATCGCAACCAGTCCGTATAGCGAACCCCATGCAGGTCATACTGCTGAGACCGAGCTTTCTTAGAGCTAGCATTTACCCAAAGGTCGACTTGCTGGCGGTGAGTTTGGACGGTGCGAAGCTCGAACGAATTAAGGTTGCAGGCATCGATTTCGGCACGCACAGCGGTGCACCAAAGGCAGAAACAGGTGTGACCATGTGAAGCAAAGCCACCAGCACCACGCGCTGCAGGTGTATCCATACTTTTGATGGCAATTCCAGCGCGAATCTTTCGCCCTTGAGGATACTTGTGTGTCTTCGAAATCCAGATACCCGGAGAATACATTTCGAGCATGTTATCGACAATCGGGCGGATGAAGATATTTAAGTCGTCCAGCTTCGTCTCGTGTGGTCCTGGTACCATGGATACTAAATATGCGTTCGAGGCATTGTAACGAATACTCGGTGGGAGATTTAGGCAGATCATAAAAAAGCAGCCTATACTCCTAACTTTGCCGGCGGTCTTGTTCTGAAACGGGTTGAAAAAGTCGTGGTACAAGAGCATCACAAGACGAAGCTCGCCAGACGATCTATCGTAGTCAAGAAAAGGTGGCTCGCCGTGACCCGGGAATGAGCTAAGATACGGAGCATCCCATACATCTTTAGCTGGATGGTTTGTTGGTGAATGTACGGCTGTCGATGGATGGGCGGCCTCAAGCATATCTTCAACCCCAGGACGCATGAGAAGCTCGCTAAGCCAGTCCTCGAAGAGCATATGGCTGTACCGGCGCATGGGCTTCACCCAGGAGCGATTTCCACGGCGCTGAATGGAGCCTAGGTGCTCTCCGCAAGCCTCGCCATCGACCATCGCAGTACAGTACTCGGGAACATGGTGAGGAGGCTTCTCTGGATAGAGGTACGAGCATTGTGGACAGCATGTATATAGTACCAGAGTCGGCGGGAGGTCAAGGTGGTGAAGAACAGTGGGAAGTGTTGTCGGAACATCTCGAAGGTGTTGTTGGATAAAGTTAGCCGAGTGGTTGTCTTGCGTGTGTGAGAGCATAAGAAGTATCCCACGGATGGCGCCAAGGAGAAAGTTACAGTATTCGCGAGACAAACCCATGATGGCATGGGCGATTGCAGTCAGGATCATGACCGATAGTGCGACGGGTGATACATATGACAGCGGAGTAAGCTGGGCTACAAAAACTCTCAGTATTAAATATCGGAAGGCCCACGGGAGCCTTACTAGGGACAATTATGCGAATGCCATCCATTTCTGGAAGTCTGTCTCTCTGCCGAGACCATTCATTCCATGCACCCAAAAGCATTTTGTCGACCTCCAGATTCGCAGCTAAAATCAAGGAATCGCACCTATCCGCCAAGGTTTTAAAAGTCTCAGAAATGGATTTGAGTCGAGGAAGAAGCTCCTGTAGCCCATGCAGATGATACAGATAATGTTGCGTTGCCGGGCTAGAAGGCAATAATACTGTCGTAATAATATATCTGTTCTGGGACATAGGATCCAAGTCTAGGTTTAGGTTAAACTCGAGGTTTTGCAAGCAAGGTTTGGTTAACATAAGTAGGTCAAGTTCTTCTTCTAGTTCTCCCAGCTCTTCAGCTCCAAGTTCGTCAGTTCCCAGTCCATCGGTTGTCGGTTCACCGGTCGCCAGATCAGATGTAGCAGAGCAGGAGTCGCCTTCCTGCTCCGAGTCAAAATCCATGGGAGATCTATCCTCGAAAACCTTCTGAAACATCTTGCGACGTAACAAGCCAATTTTCGTCGCGTACATCCTGTTGATGAAGTTGGGCGGCAAAGGAGTGAGTTACGTAATCTACGCACAAAGCGGTTTGCCGCCCCCTCTGCAATAGAGTTTCAGTCAAAGATTTCGCGCAAAAGCCTCCCCGCCCAAGCTATATAATTCACCCGTCCCACGAGCTCGTCCCCCAAACTACCCTCTTGACTTGCTCCCTCGTTCTGTTGCCCGGTTGCAACTAAACCCCTCAAACTTCAAAGTTCACTCGTATTTTTTCATCTATACTATTCGACATGTCTGTCACCCAGCAATTCCGAAACCTGTGGGCGATATCTGACCTCCAGAAATCATTGTTGACTTCTGTCACTGTGTCCCCCAACGGCCTTTGGCTTATGTCAGCGTCACAGGGTAAGGACATCGCCTTTGTCGACTTCCACTCAGGCGCCATAGTTGGAACTGTTGACTTGTCGGAGTTTCACATAACGTCTGGTGTCTGGCGCACCGATGGACGCCTTTATATTGGGAGCTCAGATGGCCAAGCCTTCCAACTCGACTTTGACCCAACCGTACGTATTCATTTACTGGGTGAACATATCGCACTTAAAAGGGCCCTCTTTTATTAGATCCATCGCCCCCTTATTATGCGCCGTTTGCTCAAGGTCCACACTGGTCGTCAGAAAATGTCGATCCGTGCACTCGCGTTTGATCCTCTCCGGCACATCATTGCGGCTGGATGTGGGGCCGAGGTTCACATCTACTCGCAGTCAATCATCTCTGGTTCAGAAGAATGGAGCTGCGTCGAGCGAATCCCGGGGCCGTGCGAAGGAAACCAAGGGATCGTAACAGCCCTATGTTTCTTTGGTCAATCGCTGGACAACCGTTGTCTGTTCGTTGGGCATGCCATGGCTGGTTTCTGGTGCGTTTTGTTTTACAATACTTGTACAATATGCTAAGGCAATGTGGCGCCCGGAAGTATTTGGAAATCTCCAGGAATCTATGAGCGTACGCCCAAGGGCATGAACGTATCGAGCATGTTAGTGGCTTGATTTGATGGATATATGTGACTACTGATATTTTTGAGAAGTGGAAGCGCGACCATATCTTCCGACGAACGTTTTATCGCAATTTCCTCTCTGGACCAGTCTATCGTTACCTACCCTTTGGGACCTGGTGGCCCACTCCTGCACGAACAACGAGAGTTCCCGTTTCACGAACAAACGGACTATAGTCCAATTGTCCCGATTGCACTGACGTCCAACAATCTTATTTTCAAAGGTGAGTGCACGCCAAGTAGTGTGCCGACAGTTTCTTATCCCCCTCTAGGTACTGCCTCCGGGGACATTCCAATTCTTGACTCTACGAATGGCCCCATGGCTCCGATTCACCTCGGTGCCAGGAGAATCATTCGCACATTGACGGTACACATAATTATTTTGATCATGGTGGATAAACGTTCTAACATCGCATTAACAGACTTATGGCGACAAGGTTGTTGTCGGCTCGTCCGATGCGGGAGGGTTTCAACAAGGGTCACGGATCGAGTGTTATTCGACTGGGCTTGCGGGAACTCATCAGGGTGAGTCGCAAAGCGCTCGAAAGGAATACTAACCTACGTATTTTCTGTGTTTGAAGAGTGGCCACAGCCTGGCTACCCTTTCCCTCGCTTTAAGCTTACTCTAAGCGATATCCTCCCGCTGGAAAAAGACACGACCGCCGATAAATTGCAAATGTATATTGGCATTGTCGGAGGGTTTTGTACTTCAGTTCTCCAGTTCTGGGATGTGCTTCGTCCTCGTTTGATTTGTCGGGCAACCATCAAAGCATTGGCAAGTGCCGTCTCCTATTAGTGTCCAATATTTTAATTAACTTAAAATTGTTAGATCTGGATCTGGGTCCTTGCTATTGTCCTCACCGTCGATCCTCCATTTGCTCTCACCCCAGTCAACACAACCGGATCAGCTTCGAAACCGAAAAGTCAGAACTTTGGCAACGCTCAGACTGGGGTATCATTTACATACCAACCCTCTCGCCCGATGAAGCCTGGTCTGTCATATCTTCTGACATACCTTGCCTCTTTTATACTCTCTCGGTTCATTCTATGGGCTATGTGGCTTGGGGTCTGTGCCGCCGCATGTGTGAGTGGGTATTGATTCCACAGAAAACACCCAACTGACAGCAACGCCACGCCCTATAGCTTGCTACTAGCTTCCGGTGGATTATTTATGCAATTTGCTATATCCCTTGGGGGTTGGTGTTTATTTCGACCGAGGTCCCTGCGTTCATTGCAGCAACCACTTGCGATGCGCTTCAAGAGCTCGGGTTCGGCAGCGTGTGTGCCGTTGTGGTCTAATTGCACCAGGAGGATTCTACCGACAGTTCGGCAATGCTTTATTCCTGCCTTATTCCAACTCGTGCCGCTCGTTCAACTGTATCAATTTTAGCCTCATCTGTCATTACATCGTTTATGCACTATAACAACACCGTCTGACCTGCCCCTCACGTGACGAGTATTGACCATCTACTTTCACGCCCACTCGCACTCGCACTGTACTGGAACACAACCCACACACGTCCCTGATACTCGAACGTTACTATATTTGCTCCTTGGCGACTTTTCCTTGTCCTTAAAGATCCTCGCCCTCTCAACATTCATCCCCCACGCCAAACATCACCAGCACCCATGGTAGCAAGCTCTTTATCGGTTCAAGCTTTCATGGCCCCAGTGAGTGAGCTTGATCTTCCGCCCATACACGTACATATTTCACTCCTTATTGGACCAACCTTGCTTCGACAGCCAGTACTCCCACCTTGGCTCGCTCGCACCTCTAGCTCAAATACAGCATCGGAACTCTGGAGACCAGCCATACGCGCCTCATGTACTCCCGAACATGGGTGTTATCATGTTGATAAGCTTGTCTTTGCCCATCCGTGCCGAACGCGCCACCTAAGGTGGGTCCTGACACTCTGACAATCGCCGTATTTGTTATTAATACTCACGCCTTCGGGCCACATCTCTGCAGGTGTAGAAGGAGGACCCAATCATGCCAACCAGCGTACTAGCCCCAACCATTCGTCATCTGTCCCGGCCTAACCGCTCACTGTTGCCACTACCGTCATAGATTTGGCCAACATCTGCATGGGCAGTAATCCGCTGAGTACACCGATTGGATTGAGAGAACTGGGACTGGCGTGAGGTATGGCAGACTCCTACCCTTTGCAGACAGCAATGGTTCGTCTGATCGCGCCCACCATCAGGTGCGAATCATTCTTACATCTCCAACTTGGGTACGGCCTTAACCCCGGCTATGTATCTAGTTCTATGCCTTTTGTTCATTGGTGTTGCAGACAGGTACGAATGAAACCTAGTTACCTATATCACAATAAGGCTAACATACCGCACTAAGAAAGTTGGCGGACATGCTGGGGGCGAACTTACGTGCGCCGTACCGTATGAGGAAAGGATTATGTATACGTTCGGAAAATGTAGTATATAGGTTATCAGGGGAAAATGTTGCATAAGCGTCGACGTT
>WSTK01000064.1:0-100541 GCA_019616945.1 Ceratobasidium sp. 414
CTTGGCGCTAAATGGAGGTGACATGTTCACTACAGGAGCAAGGTCTCGGGCACGGAACGGGCCGCTTGAGAGCTAGTGCAAGGGGCTATCCTGGTTTAAGTGGCAAACGTGGAGATACTGCCTATTACACGTGGTAGGCAGGACCCGTCATCTTTGTCCTGGGGCTTTCGGTACTGTTGGTGGTCCGTGCGCAATCTCAAAGCAATCGCCTATTAGAAGGTCGGATTATCGGATCGTCTCCCTCACTGAACCACAGCCGTCTCACCGTCTGTCTTGATTGTGAGCCTGTGGGTCTGCGTGTTTCGACCTAGTCTGCATATCTTCTGCTCATACTCGAATCTCTTATCTTAAATATGAGCAAACTCTACGTCGGTGAGTTAATCTCGGGTGTCGAGCCACGCAATACGGTGGCTCATCAGTCCAATCTCGCGCATTTCACGTACTCAATCCAACACAGGCAACCTGTCGTGGAACACCACCGACGACTCACTCCGCGATGTGCGTCCCCCGCCTCGCGGCCACCTTTCTCCTCTTGCCCTATCTGATCAGCATTGCATCTCAATCAGGCGTTTTCGCAGTATGGTCAGGTGACCGACGTAAGTGGCCCCTTTGTCCCCGTCGATCTGTGCTCACATCGAGCACAGAGCATTGTCATGAAGGACCGCGAGACGGGCCGTTCGCGTGGTTTTGCGTTCGTTACCTTTAGCTCCGATTCGGAGGCCCAGACAGCCGTCGATAGGTTCGTATTAATAAACGACTTGTGATCTTGGCTGATGTGTATTCTACCGACAGCATGAACGACCAGGACCTCGATGGCCGCCGAATTAGGGTCAACATCGCCAACGCGCGCCCTAGCGGAGGCGGGGGTGGAGGTGGAGGCTACGGCGGCGGAGGCGGAGGCTATGGCGGCGGAGGCGGAGGCTACGGTGGTGGTGGTGGTAAGTCTAGATAGTGTCTTTACTTGGCAATTGCTAATCGACCGAACAGGAGGATACGGTAGGAGCCAGCAGAGTGGAGGAGGAGGCTGGGGTACGTGATACACTCTTGCTTGGTTCGATTGCTGACTGGTCGCTCTAGGCCAGTAGGGCGGGTACTAGTCCAGTCTGCGTGTGAATGGGTGAATCTGTTGAATCCGTGTCATCTTCTTCGCAATGTGCTGTGATTTATGTGTAACGCCTACATGTAGCTGTACTGTTCAGACCGGTGAATTGATACTTGTGACTCGTAAATGAAAGGGAAGCATCTGCGCGCCGTGCGTAGCCAAGAATACCTTGCTCGCGCCAAGCTTGGCATCTTGTCAACGATTGCCCCGCTATTTTGTATCGCTCTCAGGCTGCTATTTCAGATCTTCGCCTAGCAGACCCCTTTGTGCTCCTATGACAATCCAGCTTGCTGCGGGATTTATTACTTGTGGCAACGCAATTGACCATCTTGAGAGCTCTTGACCCCGAGGCTTATGAGTCGGATTTCCCTGGGGCATGCCCAATCCTCTTCGAGTTTTCTAGCTCGGATTTTTGGTTTGTGAAAAGAGGAGCGTGACATGCTAGACGAGCTCATGCAAGGAAGCTACCCTGGTTCAAGTGGCAAACGTGGAGATACTGCCTAAGCTTTTGTTTACGCGTGGTAGGTAGGACCCGTCATCTTGTCCTGGCGAGCAAGGTGGTTTCGGTGCTGTTGGTGGTCCGTGCGCAATCTCAGAGCAATCGCCTATTAGAAGGTCGGATTATCGGATCGTTTCTCTCACTGAACCACCGCTGCCTCGCCGTCTGTCTTGATTGTGAGCCTGTGGGTCTGCGTGTTTCGATCTAGTCTGCATATCTTCTGCTCGTACTCGAATCTCTTATCTTAAATATGAGCAAACTCTATGTTGGTGAGTTAATCTCGGGTGTCGAGCCACGCTACATGGCGGCTCATCGGTCCAATCTCGCGCATTTTATGTACTCAATCCAACACAGGCAACCTGTCGTGGAACACCACCGACGACTCACTCTACGAGGTACGTCCCCCACCTCGGGGTCACCTTTCCCCTCTTGCCCGACCTGATCAGCGCCGCCCCTCGACCAGGCGTTTTCGCAGTATGGTCAGGTGACCGACGTAAGTGTTTCTTTGTCCCCGCCGACCCGTGCTCACATCGAGCACAGAGCATTGTCATGAAGGACCGCGAGACGGGCCGCTCGCGTGGCTTTGCGTTCGTCACCTATAGCTCCCCGCAGGAGGCCACTGATGCCGTTGATAAGTTCGTGTTGATAACCGACTTGTGATCTGGATTGATATGTATTCCACCGATAGAATGAACGACCAGGAGCTCGATGGCCGCCGCATCAGGGTCAACGTGGCCAACGAGCGCCCTAGCGGAGGCGGAGGCGGCGGAGGAGGCGGAGGAGGCTATCGGGGCGGAGGCAGAGGCGGAGGAGGCTACGGCGGGGGCGGCGGGTACCAGGGCGGCGGAGGGGGAAGCTGGTAACTAAAGTTACGCAGGGGGTACGTGACGAACTCTTGCTTGGTTCGACTGCTGACCGGTTACTCTAGGCCAGGGCGGAGGGTACTAGGCAGACGTTGTGTTGTGAGTGGATGAATCTGTTGAATCCGTGTCATCATCGGAATGTGCTGTGATTTATGTATAACACCTGCATGTACCCGTACCGTCCAGACTGGTGAATTGATAAATTTCGGTGTTCGGCCAATGCGGGTGGTGGTCCGTGCGCAATCTCGGAGCAATCGCATATTAGAAGGTCGGGTTACCGGATCATCCCCTCACTTAACCACCGCTGTCTCGCCGTCTGTCTTGATTGTGTGTCTGCAAGTCTGCGTGTTTCGGTCTAGTCTACATATCTTCTGTCTATACTTGAATCTCCATCCTAAATATGAACGGTGCAAAAATCTACGTTGGTGCGTCAATCTCACGTCACGAGCCACACAACGTGGCGGCCCACCAGTCCAATCTCGCGCATTTCACGTACTCAATCCCCCCGATAACGCAGGCAACCTGTCGTGGAACACCAACGACGACACACTCCGCCAGGTACGTCCCCCGCCTTGGGCCGCCTTTCCCCTCTCCTCGCCCGATCTGATCAGCGCCGCATCTCGATCAGGTGTTTTCGCAGTATGGCGCCGTGCTCGACGTAAGTGCACCTTTGTCTCTGCCGATCCGTGCTCACATCGAGTACAGAGCATTGTGATGCGTGACCGCGAGACGGGCCGCTCGCGTGGCTTTGGGTTCGTCACCTATGGCACTGAACAAGAAGCCGCCGGTGCCATCCAGACGTACGCGACGTGGCCTAGAATAACGACGTAAAAGGCTGATCTGGATCTCTATTTAGGGCCAATGATCAGGAGCTCGACGGCCGGCGTATCAAAGTTAATCTCGCCAATGCGCGCGGCAGTGGAGGGCCTGTCGGGGGCAATGCGTATGGTGCTCAGCCCGGGTACGCAGCCGGGATGGGAGGCGGTTTCCCAGTCTTCCCGGCAGGATACGGCGGCGGCGGTACGCAATTGATACTTGGTCTGTGATTCGTGGCTAACATGCGCGGTAGCTCCCTATGGCGGTGGATTCGGTGGGTACCAGCCCCCGCAAGGAGGCGCCGGTGGATTTGGAGGTGATGCGGCGATACCTAACCCTCGCATATATCTCGCTCATACCCTTGTACAGGCTTCAACCCGCAAAATCCTGCCTATGGGGCGCCCGGCCAGTTCCCTCCCAACCAAGGCGGCGGCGGGTATCCCGGCGGATACTAGCTGGCTCCCCGCTTCCCGGGTCCACCCCGTACGAACAATCCTAGCCTCGTAAACTCCTTTCCCCACTGTATAACAAAATCGTTTCTGTTTGTTGTATCATGCCGCTCCTTGTCTGTCTGTTTGTTTGCGTCCTGTGCACCTAGTGTTCCTTATGGCCAGTGCCACATCCTGTACTTGTAAGGGATTGCCTACATGGGTATCTGTGTTATTACGGGCTGGCAATCAAATATGCGGTTTCTTTTGGTTGTGTGCTGTCAGGACTCGGTGGTTGAGTGTATGTATCAGTATAATATTTGTTCATTTCAAAAGTGGAGAGATCATTAGGCTGGCAGAAAAAACGCGAAAGGAACCGAACACCGTCTATATTATCACCCCTAAACCTCGCCATCGCTGGTATTACTATCGCTCTCGTCCTGTCCCCACACCGCAAACGCCCGACGATCAGGCGGTGCAGTCGAGGGCTTGGGTGCATCGCGGTGATGGTGATGGTGATGGTGGTGGTGGGGATAATGCGGCGAATGATGGTGGTGGTGCTGCACACCCGCACTATGCGGTCGTCCGTCCTCGTCCGCTCCTCCCCTAGCACCAAGATGCGCCTCGTTCTTCTGATCTCCCGGCCGGGGTGTCTTCATATTGTCCGCGCTCGACGGTCCCTGCGCGGCCGGATCGACAATATGCCTAAAGTGGACCTTGGGCGGATGCGGGTGCGGCACGCGGAACCGATCAGGCGAATCGTACCCAGACTTGTTCGTGAAATGCGACTCGACGATCCCGTCCCGGTTGATCGCGCGTGCAGCGACGGCGGCTGGCGCAGGGACAATCGGCGATGCGCTCGGGCTTGTTTGTTTGCTAGCAGTGCTAGCCGCGGCCTCGGGGCTCGAATCGTCAATATCGTACTTTTCTTCCTCCTCGTCCTCGTCTTCGTCTTCATCTTGTTTCGACGTCGAGGACTGCGCTAGGGGGCTGCTCTTGGGCTTTCCGTTTGCTGCTGGCGCCTGCAAGGGTGCATCCTCTTCGACCATTACAAACGACTTTTGGCGCTCGCGCTCGTTCCACTTGAACGTGCGCGAGATCGAGTGGAACCAGTCCGTCGATTGTTTGTCATTGCACACTGTCGGGAACGGGAATTTCGACGCTGTGACCTTGATATGGTCGCCCGCTGCATATTCTCCTGTGAGTAATCAGGTAAATGCACAGGCCAAGTACGTACGTTTGAGCTCGACCCGACCCCGCCCGTCAAAGCTGGCCCAGGCGGTGCTGCGCGAGTTGTAGGGCACGCACACGCGGAGCTCCATGCTGTCTGGCAGGAGCATAGGCCGGAAGGAGAGTGTGTGTGGGCAAATGGGTGTGATTAGGATCGCAGGGATTTCTGGGTGGACGAGAGAGCCGCCTGCGGAAAGCTATCGGGAGAGTTAGCTGGACCGAGGTAGGTCAAGGGAGGATCATACCGAGTATGCTGTTGAACCAGTGGGAGTGGATACAGTAAGACCGTCACCTTGGACAGTTGTCATATGGTGCTCGTCGCCTGTATCATAATTAGGCAAAAATACACAAAAATCGCACAAAAACTTACCAAAAAGCTCAAGCATGCTCACATACGGGCTCGGACCGCGGTCAATCACCAAATCGTTCAACACCTCAAACGCCTCGACCGGCCGCGTCGTCAGACACATAATCTCCTTATCCTTGCCGCTCGCACCAGGGGTGCCGACACCAGCATACCCCGCCTCGAGGGCCTCCCATCCGCCCCCCTTTTCGAGGCTGCGCATGAGAATCTCGCCCGTCTCGGCGCGCTTAACCGCCTTGCGGCTTTTGCACTCGCTCGGGTTCACGGCGCGGTAGACGGTACAGCTGAACCGCATGCGCAGGTTCACCCTGATCCCGTTGTCGATTGCGGCGTCCATGACGGCGCGGTGGTCCACAAAGTCGAAATTGGTCAAAAATCCGAGGGAGCCGAGCGCAAACGGCAGGATGGGCGGGACGATACGCTGGAAGAGCCACGAGGCGAAGAGGACGGTGCCGTCGCCGCCGAGCGTGACCACGAAATCAAAGAGTTGCGGCGTGCGCACGCACATCTCGGACGTCCAGTACCGGAGCTGGCCTTCTTCGGCGAGCAGCAGATTGTCGGCGGACGAGGCAGCAGACGACATGGAAGACATGCGCAGGTTGGAGTGTGGCCCGCCCACAGAGGAGGCGAGCGAGGTGGATGAAGACGAGCGGCGGCGTGGGAGGGGGACGAATAACTCTGGGTAGTCACGCTCGAGCCCGGCAGCGTCGAAACGTTTGGAGTGGCGGAGCTGGGCATCGACGTAGCTAGGAAGGGGTGAGCAAACGCAGGCAGCCGGGCGAGAGTGGGGCTTACACGACATGTCCTCGACCGTCGTCCCGCTCCTTCTTCATAAGCATGAGCGCAAGCTCGCGCGTGAGCTTGATGAGCCGATTATCGCGAGCCTTGGTGATAATGAGTACATTATTGATCTTGGAGTGGACCCGTGCGCGACCTGGAGGGGGGCATCAGCAGACCTCGTCAAGCCTCGGATAGGGTCGACGCACCGAGCTGCTTGCTCATCTCTCGGACGCCGACCGCAGTTTCGGCCAGTTGCCGAGTTAGACTACCACCGTACTCGTCGTCATCGTCGTCGAAATCGGGCTCGCTACTAGAGCCAGACATGTTAGTCGAGGACGGGGGCGGAGATTGCATGCGGGTCGCGGGCCGGGGCTGAGTGTTACTCAGCCAGTCGGAGAGGGATGCGCCCTTGTCGAGGAGCGAGTGGACAAAGCAGGGCGACTTGAGTGCGTGGGAAACACCGGCCGCGGGGACCTTGGGCGCCGTGGCCTGGCTCGCGTGGAACTTGGTCAGCGGCGAGAGGACCGCGGGGAGTGCGACCTGCTTTATGTCGGGCAGCGGCGGGTGCTGGCCGCGGATGTCGGGTGTGTGGCGCGGGGTGTGGTCTGCGCTTTCGCGGACAAGCTCAACGTTGTCGACCCAGCCGGTGGTGTCGTGGGGCAGGAGAAGAGTGCTTGGGCGTCGGGATATGCTTGGCCGGGTCGGTCCGTTAATACTGGGCGTCGGCGTACTATCGGAACCCGTCACATGCGTCCCCGCCGAGGATGCAGATGACGCAGGTGGAAATGCCGAGGGGGTCGAGGGCGGGGTCGAAAATGTCTCGCCGCCGCTGGGTGACTTCATCGTGATCAAGGTAGCAGACGGAGGCATAACAGCTGGTAACTCGGGATCGCGGAAAGGACAAGAGCCGTTCTCGGTCACAGACAGAGAAGTAATCCAGGGCTGAGGATGGGAACGGTGGCCTGGCCGCGCTTGACTTTTGAACGCTCCTCACTGCGCGTTGCCAGATACCATCTTTTACGGCAGCTGCTCCCTCCGTTGCGCTCCCCTGATGCGAATCTCAAATCGCTAATAATTCCCTGATAAAAACAGGAATCCAAGTATAGCTCGCAGCAGTCGCGACTGTTGCCTACACCTCCTTGTCCGCATAACGACAGTTATCAGGAATATCGAGCTCAACATAAGCATTACATTATCCCCTGCACCGTACCTGGCCTCAGTCGCCACATGTGTTTGTGCCTCAGTCGAACCCGTTGTCTGGCGACGTTCACACAAGTTTCACACCCTTCCCTCGGCCACGAGAGTAGCCGTCGCTTATTTTGGCAAATTATTCGGGTCACGTGAATCTCATTTGCAACCCGCGAGGGGTGCAGCTTCGTGGCGGGTGGCTAGCAGCCACTACGGTTCCCAACTATTCTAGTCGGGCCCCTTGGTCATTAAACTTGAAGCTTAACGCTTAAATCACCTTCAGCCCCCTCAAGGCATGTGTACGCAACAATCGTCCATCATACCACGAAGGCATTCATACGAGGTCAACGCAGTAGCAGGGCACTCAACCAACGCATATAACCTTTTTCCTTTGCGACACATATCTTTCATCAGGTTCTTGTCCTCATATTAACACAAGTTAACTTTATGCTGCTTAGGCTTCGACATGTAGTGCGTTCTCGTCCACTGACACGCAATACCACCATCGCCTTTCATCAAGTTGGTGGCAGCCCCTTCTATGATGTTCCCATGCACCAGCCGTCCGCGATAGTCTCTCAAGATAAAGATCTACCAACATTGAAATATCTAACTAATTGGGAGCACTTCTGAGCATCACCCTTAGCACCGAGGTAGCACTGTGAATATCCGTTGAGATCACTGCTCACATCACATTGACCATGCTGTGTCCAGGAGTATAAGCATTGCACGTTCTGCGTGAAGACAGGATGAGGCAAACAGAGGGGGCGTCTTTGGTACTCGATCGCATACGTGGGTCGAAAAGCATAACGGGTCTGAGTCTGCCAGGTACACCTATTTTTAACCCAATTTTATTCCATCCACCCACGCAACTGAAGGCTATGCAAAATTACTACTGCGCATACAGGAAAGTAAACAAAAAGCAGTGCCTATTCCGGTCCATCCTCGGCCCCTCAACCGCTTCCTTCCCACCCTCTGGCCAATGCCTGCGAAATGAGACTACGCCACCCCCCCCCCCTCCCTCGACAGACAGAGTTTCAGAAAGTGTACGCACGTACCGAAGCGCTACACGAAAAGAAATACCGTTCCTTGAGAGTAGGAAATCCATTAACCCCTTAGATTTCATATGCTGGAGCCAGACTTGACTAACCATCCTCTGATGCTGTACGCATACCCATGATCAGAGCATGTGTGTCATGTTCTCGTACCCAGGGTCGACACCACACGTCTGACCGTTGAACAAACCACATCCGAGAGCGGACTCGTTAGATCCCACGACACTTCCGCAGGATACGTCACTCACAAGATTGACCCCACTGCAGCACCAACACGCAGGCTACACAAGCAACGCATATAGCCTCCTTTCTTCATAACCCACGTTTTCGATCGGGTTCTTAACCTTATTTCAACGCAAGTCAATTTGATGCCACTGGAGCTTCACCACATCATTCACTCGTACGTTCTCGCCCACCAACATAATACCACCGATGCGCAGAGACAGCTTTCTCGTAGTTAACAATTTCTCAGAAAAAATCTGAGAGAGCCGTGGGTCGCTGACCTCAACTTAGTCGGTTGCCCTGGGCTGTGTAAAAACGCGACCGCAATAGCGAAGGTTGGAGCACAGGTAAGTACTTGAAAACAACTGCCCAAAGCAGCTGGTCAACGAGAATCTCGCTACATCGCCCATGCCCATACAACGTCCAGCAAACACCCTACCATCAAGACTACATTGTCCGTTCAGCATGCTCTCGTACGATTTCGCACCCGATCGTAAGGAAAGTGAGACCTTTTGTACGTACGGCATCGACCCATGCAATAAACGATCCACCAATAAACGATCCACAATATTCCAACGTGCTCCGGCTTGCCCCCCCCCCCCCCCCATACTAGGTTTCCATGAGACGAGATCGCCCACCACGCAGCGGATTCCCCTCCTGCACCCAATCCATACGCCACCAAAAGAAGTTGATCGAGTGGCTCATTTGCATGTGATAATCAAACTTACATCCTTTGTCGATTTGTCAGCGTACGTTTGTAGGAACGTTCCTATCGACATTCGCGAAGCTGCTGAGCTCTATATGCTCAGGCTGCCCATCTAGTACGGCACTATCGTCCAAGGGTGTTTTCCGTAGCTCAGGCATCAACATCCATTGCGTGGCCTGACCAGGGAACAACTGATCCTATTGGCCATGATAAGCAACTACCAGGGCTTGGCGATGCATAAAGATGGCCAGTATTCCAATCCTGCAAGCGATCCGTAGAAGGATCATACCCCCTGATTTCACGGTGGGTCCATGTGATTCAATCCAGTTATGCCTGGATCTCTTTAGAGGTCAATATCGTACCACTCATCCTGAGACACAAGCTTGGTCCATGCCTACTTTGCCACACGATCGCATCAATACCCCTGAGTCAACTCAACCTGCCGCTAACAAACCAGCTCTCAGACACGCCCCCCTCTTCTGAGACTCATTAATTGGCAGGCTCCCAAGAAATGCCGAGACCAGTAGGCAGTCCCTTTCAATCAAAGGGTAGATCCCGCACGCAATACCAAAATTATACCGTCGGACATGCCTAATTGGTTCGGCCGCAAACGCTACTGCGATCGGCGGATATTAGTTCCCGCCTCCAAGCGCGTAGTTTGCGTGGGGTTGAAACAGCACCACCGCGGGCTCCGGACTATAGCCCAAGTCATACGTTAGTAGTTTTGGTTCGACTGTAGCCCAGACGTTAAAATGCGGGCGCCGGTTCGTTGATGGGCCTTTGATGTCCGATGTGCACGCATACACGCAATGCAAGGCTCAGTCTGGGTCAAATTCAAGTTGTTCTTGTGTGTGCAACGCCTTTTGAAACAGACGCATTGAACTGTTCGCAGGGTGGTGATCGTGAAGGGGCAGGGGGCGAGTTCTGGCCGTAACGCACGTGATCATCTGCTTCTGGAGGCGCTAGCCAAGAACTCGCGTTGACGCATTTGTTCGCCTCGCTTTGCGCCCAGCCTTGTCCCACTCCAGCGATTGGCTGTGCTCGATTGCCACGAGCGGTTTATTCCTGATCCCCGAAAACGGATTGGGAAAAATGCTGTGGCCCAGGTTCCTGCCCGCGGCGCCCTCAAAAGGCCTTTGTCTCGGCGTTGCTCGTGCCGTCTTCTTCTCCCCCCTTCGATCCATCGCTTACGCTGCCCTCGAGACTCTGAAGTGATTGCTTCTTTCTCCGTGCTTAAGCCGCTCGACGATTAGTTTTGGCCGGGATGTTGACAAAGATGGTTGCGGCCCCGACAATTGCCCTGCTCCTCCTGCCCCTCCAGGCTCTTGCCCAATCTACAGATTTCGGAGCACAGCTCACCGCCGCGGCGCTCGAGATAGAAGGCGCGATTTCCCCGGCGTGCAATACTACCGATGCCTGCCTGCAATTCGTCAACACTGTGGTACGTTCAGCCTCGGCTCCTGGAAGAATCCCAAGGCTGAGCGCAATTCGCACAGATCCCTAGATGTCAGAAACTGCGGGGTGATCCTGGGTGTTGGTGTGGAAACCACGATCCGCTGCATGTACGTGGGGTCTCAGTTGTCGGGCGGCTCCGCAGGCGCTTACCGGTTGTCTAGTTCTGTGCGATCTGCATGTCGAGTCCTGCAGACAACCGGACTACGTTTGACCAGACAGCCGCAGCGATTGAGGGCCACCAAAGTTTGTCTCGCTCCGAGTTGGCCCTATCACCGTGATTGATCACATTTTCCGCAGACTACCATATAGCGTGTAATGCATGGGTGGCTGCGCTCAACGCCTCGGCTTCAGCAGCAACTGTGACCAACACTGCAACCGCGTCCAACGGCCAGGCTAGTGCGACGATTTCCGCCGCGTCCAGTAGCGGAGGCGGGACCCCGATCGGTGCTATCGTCGGTGGCGGTGCGTGTCCATCTTATCTGTCCCTGTAAATTTCGTCAACAGTGCTAAATAAACCTACGCCACTCTAGCGGTCGGCGGCGGAGTAGCGCTTATCATCGCTGTCCTTATGCTCCTCTATTGGATGAAACGACGAGACGCGGATAGGAAGATTCGCCCTTCGAGCGTGTCGTTGTTCTCGGCGCCGGTCTCCGGACAGCCGTATTTTGGGTACTCTTCACCAGCCCCGCAAATGGGATACAAGCCCGAATATGCTCATCCAGCGATGCCGTACAACGGAACGGGCATGCATTCCCCTCCACCGCCGGCCACCGTCCCGAGCTACTCAAAATACCCAGAACCCATGGTGTCAGGCTAGACACGAGGTGTGCGGACTTTATGGCCATTCGAGTTTATGTTGGATTCGGGACTTGATATTTTGGACTCCGGTTATGCCCACTGTAAACGATAATATATCTACTATACTGAGTTTATAATCCCCGTCACATGTCGACCCGGGATGTCCGAGTTCAGAATCGGCCTCAACCCCGGACGAGCGTGTTCGTTCAGGTTAATCAGAGGTCTATTTGCTACCGCCGAGCGGACACGCGGCCGGGCCCGGTGACATCTATGCGCGGATCGATTGCAAATAAGCTGTCAAACCTTGTGTTCACCGCACGGTCCACCTGGATGTATGCGCCGCCACGCGGCTGCTCTGACGTGGCCAAATTCGGCTCGAACTTTGCGCATCTCTTGTACTAAGTAGTTCCATTAATACAAATACACTTCGAGCAACAATAGCAGGGAATACACCAAGGGAAAACACGAGCAACGGCCAACAGGTCGACTCCAACATGCCTGGAGACTAGCAAAAAATGAGCAAGTACAGTATCACACAGCGTTCTTGGGCAGCAAAAAGGTCGTGTTTTGGGTGATTTTGATAGAGTCGGGTGGTCGATTTGCCGGTGCTCAAACACTAGGAAACTTGAACGTAGGAAAATACTCCTGAAGGAATAAGTAGAAAGTCGAATCTAACAAACCGTATGACCAGGTCGACAAGCAAGGCAGAGTCGAGAGGTTGACAGTGCGGGGCGAAAGCAGGTAATCTATGTTGGGACAGAGGCGAGTGTTGAAGAAGCTAGCGAAGAGGCATGTTGGAGCTGGACGTGTTGGGCTGGTATATGTCGACTAGATCATGAGGTCGAGACCATTTCGACGGCACCACATTCGATGCAGTGGCTCCAGAGACTACGGCGTCCGTCGAGACCGGGATGAGAGGCCATACGGAGACGAGGGATCTGAGAGCAGTTGATTCTAAAACAGGTGAAATGAAATGTTAGTACTCAGTCGAAGAGTTGCGCGGCATAAACCCTCGCTGAAACGATCCCAGTCGATGAACATCCAACCCACCCGTGATGAACAATGTCGCCCGACATCGACTGAGGTTGGAGCAGGCCGATGCCGGAGTCGGAACGGCTGTGAGAGCTGGCAAAGGCCTTTCTGGGGTCGGCGGACGGGTCCATCATGTCGGCGTCGCCTCCGAAAGAGGGGAATGGGTACAGGTCGAAATGCGGGTAGGAGGCTAAACATGCGTGCACGCATGAACAAACGATCCGGGCACATCTCTGATGGCACTCACGGGAACCCTGAGACGAGGCGGTCGCCAACGAGGCCAGCGACGGTGCGGGAGAGGGGGCGTCGTCCATTCCGCCCATGTCGACGTCTGGGGTGATGATAGCGTTGGTGACGGGCGCAACCTTGGTGTGCTGCGAGTCGAAATGAAGTCAGCCTGTAGGCCAACCCCACATCCACGCGAAGGTCCGACATACCTTGGTAGGTGTGCAGGCCTCGGATGAAACCTCCTCACAGTCGTCAAACTTGCGCTTGGTGTGTGCGACGACCATATTGGATAGGGTGGGGGCGACGAGGGTGTGGGGATAGACGACGATGACAGGGATGAATATATGCGCGGGCGGGTGCAGGGATGGTGGTGGGGAGGATCAAGAATATACAACCCCGCCTGTCTGGCGCCCGGTTTTTATAAGGATCCCTAGCGCTCTCACGTTACTAGCTGATTGGCCCACAGCACGTTCCATAGTGGACGCACATCCGTGATTCTTCCGCGATTCGCAGGCTATCCCGAATGTTTACCTCGTATTCCGCGAGGATTTTCAACCATTCAATCCAGCATGCGGCCAAATTCTGGGGTGCGCCGCGGTCACGTGCACCCGAGTGCCAAGCAAGACCAATCTGCGCCACATCCGAATGTGTCACGTGACCGGTCTGCTGATCCTTTGTTTCCTGTTGCTAGACGACAGCGCCATCGTCTTGTAACGCCGATTGTGCCGATACACTCTATCAGATAGAGTTGTTGTTGTCGGATATTGAGGCGTGACATTCTATCTCTGCCCGGCTGTTAGTATATTCAGCGGTGTTGGCGTAATGTAACTTTACGTGTCCATAGACCAGCAGGTAGGGGAGCGGCGGAGGTGAGTTTGTAGTTTCGGCCCCACGCTCCTAAATGTCATAACAGGTGGTTTGCTCTCAATCGCAATCCCCGTCGTCATTATTGCGTGAACAGGGCACAGGTCAAGGAACCAGATCTCTGAACGACTGTTGTGGTAGTCAACTTTATCTTGTCCTCTACTATGGCTTTTATCTATATGCACACGTAAGAAACGTGAGCACGTTCCTGGAGCACGTAACTTCGCCGTGACCGGTGGGTATTTTTGCGCCTAGGTGTTCTCAGAAGTTACGTCACTTTTGCTGCGTATCTTGCACTGCATCCTATCGTAGGCAATGAGGGTGCGCCCCAAGTGACGTTTGGAGATGTCCAGTTCCGCCCTCGACGACATATATAAGAGCAGGTGAAGATCGGGTACGAGAGACTCACCCGACTACGAAATCAGACTAGCTGTCATCATCTTTTAACATCGTGAGTTGCTCCGTTGATGTCTGATCACCGCCGCTAACTTATACGCAGATGGTACGGTGGTACCATACCCTAGGCTTAGTATGGCACTGAACTTATTTCGAGGTACAGGTCAATCCTTGGGAACCCGGCACTCAGTACAATTTGGGCGACCAAGTCGAGTATGAAGGTATGTATCTCATTTTCCCCTGAATATGTTTGCTCATTCGATGTTGCAGGCATTCGTTACAAACTCATTCAGCCTCACCGCTCACAGAGCGACTGGACTCCACCTGTAACTCCCGCCTTGTGGGGGCGCGAATACGGTGTTCGTGAGTGCGGATCTACATCCATGATTATCACCATCGTGTCTGATCTCCCACTCAGCTTCGACCAACCAGCCTCAGCAAGATCACAGCAGCGGCGAACAACGTCCTTGGGATCAACACGACCATACCAAAGTCGAGATCGACCACGAGGAGAAGAAACAGAACTGGTTCGATATTACCCCGGAACGCCGCAAACAGCTCGAGGTGCGTTTGCCCTCTCGTTAAGAGTGGTTCGGAGGCGCTTACCTTGCTGCTTGATAGATTGGAGGCGGATTACTCGCCGGAGCGGCACTTCTCGGCGGTGGGTTCTTGGCTTACAAGAAGCACAAGGAGCACGAGGAAGATAAGAAGGCTCTGGCCTGGTCCTTGCAGGTCCGTATTGCCTGACCTATACCAAGCTTGATCTAATTTAGTTGGTCATGTAATTATAGAATTGGTTGACCGATGCTCAGCGACGCACCCAGCAGTTCCATCAAAACGGCCCACAGTCAGTGCCCACCCTATACACGACGTGATGACACATTAAACAACGATTGGTCGGGAACTAGGGGACCCCTAACCTGGGTTCTTACACATGGCACCCAGATTCCGCAAGGGGCACTTGTTGGCGGCAAAGACAGCGATGGCACCCCGCTCTACATCGCTCGCACCTTTTTCGAAGGCGGTATCCGTGAGTGCATTTTTCTATGCTGGCGTGGCTGATCGCTGAGACGTGGGAACCCATAGACCCTGGCAAAGTCAGCCCTAATTTCAAGAAAGGCGCGATCATCGGGTACGATGGGGAGGAAATCGAGGTAGGGACTCGAATCGCCGTACAAGACGGATCGTTGATGCCAGTGTGGGGGTTTATAACAGGTCGAGAATTACGAAGTTCTGCTCGGAAACGAGCAGTCTGTTCGTTGGGTGGATACTTCCCGGTTTAGCACCGAATCCCTTGGTGGTGCCCGGCCGATAGAGGGCGGCCGCGAAGCCGACGGAACCCCTCTCTACGTCGTCCGTGCACCGTACAAGGGCGGGGTCCACCCAGGAAAGACGAGCGAGAAGCTTGGGAACGCAGACATTACCTATGGAGGAGACGAGAAGGTTAGATTATTCGTTTGTTAGGTTACGACACAGGTTGCTAATTGATTCCTACAGAGAATCAACCAATTCGAGGTTTTGGTCTATGCTTAGGTCTCAAGCCAGGCTGGAACCTTGCAACAGTTTGTATTACAATGAAATAAAATTTAACTATCGATTGTGGAAGGCGACCGTGGCTCAAAATTAAGTTACATAGGGTCGGAGCCTCTGAGCTTTGCTACTCTGACCTACGAGCCACGATAGTCGAACGATCGTCAAAAGATCTCGGTTCTAGTGGGGGCGATAGACCCCAGACACCACGTCGGGAGGTAAACAAAGTGCGCCTCGACCAAACCTGGCTTAAATAATATGTCTGTTTGGCCAATTGGGTATCTACGAAACTTGTGCTCCTCCCATTCGAATTTGACTCACAGGCGGTGCTTTTGGTTGCAATCACATCAACATTTAAAATGTCGCCAATATCAGGCAGCGACGCAGGCTCTGTCGAGACTGGGAGTGTGAATATGGTATTCTGGTTCTCGAGAAATTGCTGGAATTTTATGTCATTTCGTGTCTGGGGTGCACATGAATACTCGACGATGCGTCAGCTGGCTAAGAAGTAGAGGTAGTTTGGCCGCTCCGTTATGAGGGTGGACGGATATAAATCTGTGCAACCAAGACAGAACATCCCACGGTCATTGCAACAAAAACGAGCGCGAGGTTTAGCCTTGCGAACTCTGAGCGCCGGACTACGATTCCTTTTTGGCGCAATATGTCCCGCCAAAGTAACCCAGCCAAGGAGGCTGAGAATACCGTCGAGAACGCGCCATAATTGGAGCCGATTGCGAGTGCATATATAGCTCCGTGACGGAATCGAGCGGAAGGTTGGTCCACGACCTCCCAGACTTGGATGACTCGAGCAAGAAGGATGGTTGCACCAATATTGGTACCGCAAACCTGCAACTAGGGATAAGTACTAGGTATCGGCTAGGCTAGTTTATGGCTCACATTGCACAGACAAACAGAAACGAATCCCATTCCCCCTACGACTCCAAGGAGACCTGAAGCGCGGGCCCAGGCAGCCCACCAGTTTGCGAATACCGCGATCCAGCCGGTAGACGCCAGCCCTTGAACCAGAATGAACATGGAGAACGCAAAAGGGAGTAAAGGATAAGGGAGTCGACGCAGGGTTGTGATTGGCGTGGGGAACCTTTTGAGTAATACAAATGGTGATGGTACATTTTCTGTAGCCGGTGGATTAAGGGCGAGAGTCGGAACCGAATTATTGGACATTTTGCGAGCTATCGTCCTCGATGGAAATGTGCTCAGCTCGATGGCGTCATGTTCGTGCGGAGTTTCGCCGACCTCAGGGGGTACTGGCCCTCCCGAATGATGCTCGTCAATGGGTGAACTAGGCCCCGACTTTGATTTCCTCTCTGATTTCTGTCGGTGAGCATTAATGTCGTGCCAGACGTCACGAACGAACATAATAATAGCCGCAGGTGCTGTGATCATCCATACTTCGACATGTAGCCCACCAGCACTGGTTCCAACGAGGACCATGAGTGTTGTAATCATGAGAGCCGATCCAAAAATTGCGCCGTGACTGTCGACAAGGGCTGCTTTGGGGTCAAGTCCATGGGCTGAGATGGATGGCGGGATAAAGGTTGCTGATCGAAACAAGCCCCATCGCAAAACTGGATAGACAGCAGCTGCAGACGCGAGCACAGGTAGGACCAAATTTGCAGAGAAGATCAAGAACGAGATAGAAAAGCCGCCGGCTACAACAAGATTCGTCGGGTTGGATGATACGAGTACGGCCGAAGCTATAGGGCAAATTGTCAGCTTTGAAACGTTGAAGTCCCGGGACAGTCCTGACCAATATTGCACGCGCAAAATTGAGCGAAAATCCAAGCGGTTGGCGGAACAATCCCAGCTACGCGTGTGAGGTAGGCAAGAAAGGCTGTACCAGAGAGTATAATTGGATCCTGTTATTTTATCAGGATAAGACGGCAAGGTTAGGTCCACGTCACTCACGTTGCCAACCAGAAGTCCGAACCCAAAGAAGAAGAGGTATAGGAAGAGGTAGAGACGACGGCCTGATGAACCACCTTTGCGCACAACCCAAAAGGCGAGGAAGCGGAGGAGACCGGTAGCATCCAACGCTATCGCAATGTATGCCTACTTCCAACCTAGATTAAAGAGGGATAGGATGTTGAAAAAACAAACGACGAACCAAGGATATGAAGAGCGCCATGATATCGAGAGGCTTGATTCCTTCTGTCCCAACAATACCGTTTCGAACTGTTTTCCCATCGATACATTGTGCTGCCCAGAGAAAGAATACTCCAAAGACAGGGGCTGACACGTAATTGATAGGAAAATATAACCGTCGGTTTGCCTCCGACTGGTGATCTTCTGATGACCTCTGGTGAAATATACGGTAAAGGTTTCTGCTCAAGAAACGAGGCAAGGGTATTCGGAAAGGTGCAATGACCAGTATATCTAACACAAATTAATCGTATTTTTAGATGCTGAAAGGTCGAATGCTTACTTGCAATCAAGAAAACAATAATTGTGAGAATGCTCCTCCAATTGCTCACATTCGCGCTGTATTCTGATTCAACGCGAGCTCGTGGTTTCAGGATGTCTGGTAACTTGGCTTTTTCGGAGACAGGTATTACTAGGGGCCGTTACTCGGGGTGATCAGCTTACCCTGGTCCATCGTCGAGTACGAGCTTGGAGCGGTCGCAGGCGACCAGCTGGTTCACGATCCAAAGATTGAATGTGGTAGTCCAATGAAACATGGTATGAGGCTGTGTTGTACCCTTCCAAGCGGGCCTCCTGGGCAGGGGATCGGGTGATTGGGCTCTATCCAGGAAGTTATCAATACACTTACGTGTTTCAGAAAACCAACGTGCTCACTTGTCATACTGTTCCTATCACCTGTTATGTAACATGTCGAGCCGGATGACTCAATTAGATGCGTAGCACTTATGTAAGCGCCGAGGGTGATGCAATCGTTCGGCAAACTCTGGTTACAGCCACCACCGCCGCGACTGCTGAGAGCATATTCTAAACTTGCGTCGGGTCCAATCTGTGTGGTACTATTGGTCAAAACCTATGATAGTTCTACGAGCTGATTTTGTGAATTTTGATTAAGGCGCCACCTCATACACGACATCCATGACGCACAAACCTAACCGACCTGGCCCAGTTGGAAAGAGTTGTCTGACTTGCAGACGGAGGTGGGTAGCTCCCTGCTCCCCCCTCCCGTATAAAAATGACAAGTTCTGCTTACCAGACGCAAGAAGTGCGACCAAACCCGCCCCGTGTGTGGGAGATGTGAAAAGGGCAAATTCGAATGTCTTGGATACGATTGTCTCGACGATAGCGACAAGAGCTCTGAAAGCCCAAGCTCCGAGTATTCATCTTATGTGGACATGGGGCGGGTTCAGAACGTTCGGGTAAGTTTGTTTGTTTCAGTTAGGCGCTCACTCCAACCATCTCTTCGTGCATGGCAGGATGATGGCGGGAGCGGCACGAATACATCTACTACTACAACGACCAGCCCTCCTAGTTCGATCCTGTTCGACTCTGATTCGTTCAATGATTTGAACAATACCCCCCCTGTCACATATTCCCAGGTCTCCGTCGAGTCTTTTTCACCCCGCCAACCCCTATTCTCTCTTCAAGCAAGCTCCAATCCTTCTCACAGGCCTCTGATATTGCATAGACCTGAAACACAACTTGACGACCCTTCAGATACCTTCGAGCAACCTGGTCCCTTGCACCGTCTGAACAATCGGACCTTGTCGCTTCTATCCATGCCGCCAGGTGTATCCTGGGTCCCCGCAGATATAACAGATATGACCAACTTCTTCATGGCTCGATGTGAGTGTAGAGGCCCTCACAATACATGACCAGTATTAATTCGTTTACGCAGTTGAGCGACTTATCAGTATGTCGTTCTTCAGGCCAGCATACCAACAGATTTTGCGCATTCGTGAGACTGTGAACTGGCGGCTGCAAAACTTTGCCTCGACACGCTGGGCCCTGTTCATGTGCTCCAAGCTGTTCGACTCCGTCCTCGAAGGGAACCCTATGAGTGAACGAGACTCCGCTGTAATTCGCCGCTGGATGAGCCAAATTGAGCAGTTGCTTTATTCGACTCCAGTGCAATACCTAAGCTCAGCCGAGGCTCAGCAACAACTGACTGGATCTTTAGAGGTGCGCTTCGTAGTCCCTTCCCAGCAAGTAGGCTGACAACTCCAAAACTGTACCCTCCCCGTGCGTAGCTTGCGCTGTTCAAGCTTAGAACGGACGGCACCGGCACCTACGAGCTTCTCAGAAGTTACGCCCCAACCTTTTTACAGATTGTTTTTTCCGATCCAACCCTCTGGCCGAACCCCCACAACTCTACATCGGTCTCCCTCGTCCACGTCCTTGCTTCCACGAACTACGAACTTTCCCACTTTGCCATGCTCGACATGATGTGCTCGATCCTGTACGGACTACCCCAAGTAGTTGACTACGACACCTCCATACCGCCGTTCGATACTGTAATTCACCCAGCTGAACTAGTAAACGGATGTCCACTGGAGTTACAAATTATACTGGTCGACATCAACACACGTAGTGCTTGGAAACAAATTGGGCCAATATTAGATTGGCACGACATTGAGCGAAAGCTGCGAGAGTGGCGACCTACTGCGCGTAATTCGACTAGAGAAGAGTCCTGGAAAACGGTGGCTCGGCTGGCGGTCCAGGAAAGCTGGCGCCATACACTTCTGATTTACTTGTACATGGTGGGCTACACTTAGCACTTTTCCCTCGCATATTCTAAATGATTCGGTGGACTAGGCGAACTGCGGCGCTGCGTCCAACGAGACGCGAATTGGGACATCCGTCCGGCAGGTGTTTCAGATCATTGGTACTGTCAAGCACGAGCTGCAACCAGTCGCTAACGCCCATTTTTTCATGCAATATCTTATTGTAAGTATAATTCTTCCCTTATTTGACCCCTCTAACATCCCTCGCTCCTGAAACTCGATAGGCTGGCGCATTCACCCCGAATGAGAAGTACCGTGCTTTGGCGCGGGAAAAACTTTTGGACGGTCTCGCATCTAAGTTCTGGTTACTCAATATTTCTACCTTTGTGCCTGTTCTCGACCACTTGTGGCATGGTGCTGCAGCGGGCGGTCGTCCGATTCGATGGTGTGACTATGTGCGTTCAAGACAAATTATGATACCAATTGGGATGTGATTTCATATGTTCCTGTGTATATGCATGGCCTGTAAGATGTGAGTTACCGCTTGATTCACTATGTATTCATAATTTAGAATCCCAAATTTGACAGAGCGTTCAGCACAAAGTGTTGACGAGCGCCGCCTGAAATATAGCCACTCGACATGATCTAGTGGGCGCTAGTTGTACAACTCACCAGCGTTGGTCAATGTTTCTGCACTCTTTGTTCAGTATATGCGCTCATAAACCCAGCGTGTCCACATGGCATCATCCACCATGCGAAGGCACCAGGGGCACTGCAATATAACGAGCGTGGACAACTCAATTGGCCAAATTCGCGAGAGCTCCGGAGGGCTGGGGACTTGGCTCTCAGAGACCATGAGCGCTCCTGAGTGCCTGCCAGGCTCGGAGCGCCGGTGCTTGCGAGGACTCGAGCCCTCCAGGGCGCTTGGAGTCACCCCAAATCCGGAGCGCCCACGGATCGGCCGAGTAGCATCTCTATTGAAGAGCTGGGGGTGCAGCAAACTCAGTTAAAACCACCACCATCGAATAGCACCACAAGTCCGTTACACCCCAAGATTTACGTCACGGTCATTCGGTATGATATGTTCAACTAAACTAATTATAATGCTGACGAACTCTGTGCATTCTGATTGTAGTCCCAAGGCGCCACCCGGTACCGAACATCTATGAAGTACAAACCAGGCCCGGTTGGAAGGAGCTGCTTAACCTGCAGGCGGAGGTGAGTGGCTCTCTAATTTCCTAGCCGCATAACGATGACAAGCTCCGCCTATAAGACGCAAGAAGTGCGACCAAACCCGCCCCTCGTGTGAGAGGTGTAGGGAGGGCAAATTCGAGTGTCTTGGATACGACTGTCCAGCCGATAGCGACAAGGCCTCCGAAACCCCAAGGTCTGAGGGCTTACCTTATGGGGACATAAGTCAAGTTCGGGACATTTGGGATATGCAGGTAGGTTATCTACAATACTCGGGTGGTCGCATAATCATTTCTTTGTGCACAATAGGATAACGACAAGGGCAATGTCGCGGAGCCTATCCCTCCTAACTCGACCTTGTTTGGCCCCGATTCCTTCGACGATCTAAACAATACTCCCCCTACCACATATTCTCAGATTCGCGCCAAATCGTCAACGTCCCAGCCATCTCGGTTCCCCCACCGATCAAGTTCTGATGCGCTCAGCAACTCTCTGGTTCTTCGTAGATCCGGGACACGACCTCACGACCTTCCAGGCATGTTGTTCGAGCAATCCAATCCTCAACGCCGTCCAAATCTCCGCACATTGTCGCTACTTTTATCCATGCCCCCAGGCGTGTCCTGGGTTCCCACAGATATAGCAAACACCACCAACTTCTTTATGACTCGATGTGTGTGTAAATTACCCCACTATGTTCAGACTAGTACTGACTTGCATGAGTAGTCCAACGAATCTTTGGCATGTCGCTGTTCAGGCCAGCTTATCGACAGGTTCTGTGTATCCGCGATACTACGAACTGGCGCTTGCAAAACTCCCCTGCAAGTCGTTGGGCCATGTTTGTGTGTATGAAGTTGTTCGACTTTATCCTTGAAGGGAATTCTCTGGATAAACAACAGTATACCATCTTCCGCCGCTGGATGAAGCAGATAGAGGAAAGGTTTTACTCAACGCCTACGCAAAACCTAAACCCAGCCGAACTTCAAATCCAGCTCTCTGGATCGCTAGAGGTGCGTCTTACCGCCACTCTGCCCTAAGTAGTAGCCTTGGTAAACCCACATTTTGTCCGTATTTATAGTTTGCGTTATTCAGGTTAAGATTGGATAACCTCAACACGTACGAACTACTCACAAGCTACGCTCCGACCTTTCTTCAGGTCGTTTTCTCTGACCCAACTCTCTTGCCAAATTCGCATGATTCGATGTCAGTCTCCCTTGCGCATGTGCTCAGTTCATACCGCCACGAACTCCCTCACTTTGCGATACTCGACATCATGTGCTCGATGGCCTACGCTCTTCCCCAGGTAATTAATTACGATACCTCTATTACACCGCGCGAGGATGGCGTCCACCCCATCGAGTTGGTTTACGGATGCCCACTGGAGTTACAGACTACATTGGTCGACATCAATACCCTCAGAGCCTGGGAACAAGTTGGGCCCATACCGGACTGGCAAGGAGTGGAGCGAAAGCTGCGACAGTGGCAACCTACCATACGTGCCGCGGCAGGAGAAGAGTCCTGGAAGATGGTGGCTCAGTTAGCTGTCCAAGAAACCTGGCGGCACACGCTTCTAGTGTATCTTTACATGGTAAGCCGCATTTTACGCGTATTCGCTGCGCGCTTTAAATCGTTTTGGGGCTAGGCGGTTTGTGGTGCTGCATCCAACGAAGTACGAGTCGAGTCATCTGTCCGACAGGTGTTCCAGATCATGGGTACTGTCAAGCACGAGCTAGAGCCTGTTGCTAATGCTCACTTTTTTATGCAATACCTCTTCGTAAGTGCACTGCCTCTATTGTTCAGTCGTTTCCGGGGCACTCATACTTGTAACCTGGTAGGCTGGTGCGTTCACTCCGAGCGAGAAGTGTCGTGCTTTATCGAGGGAAAAACTGTTGGACTCTATCTCAACCAGGTTCTGGATACTTGATACTTCTTATTTTGTGCCCATTCTCGACCATTTATGGCATGGTGCCGCAGCAGATGGTTGTCCGATTCGGTGGAGCGATTATGTGCACTCAAGACAAACTGTGATGCCGACTGCGATGTGAACTAGTGTGTATGCGTACGACCTCATGATATATTCTTTCTTTACTTGTATTCATAATCCAGGGCTGTTGCTTACGTCAGCTTGATGTTATTCGTCCATCCCAAACCAAACAACCATCGTCTACCCCTAAGATAAACCCCTTTGACTCGTACAAAAACTACTGATACGGTCGGCATTACGCTTCTCCTCCCATAGTATTGAGCACTGGTGTACAAATTAGGACAACACAATCGGAGCATGTTATTTTTGCTCGTATGAGCACGAAGCGGAAGCCTTCCAGGTACGGCCCGGTCGGCACTAGCTGTGTAACTTGCAGGCGTAGGTGAGCGATTCGCCACTGTCTACTTGGTATAATTACATGATCGAGGTCCGCACAAACAGGCGGAAAAAGTGCGACAAAACCCGACCTTTTTGCCAAAGGTGTGCGGTTGGTGGCTTCACGTGTCTAGGGTATAGCTGCCCCGATGAGGGCGTATCAACCTCAGACCCAGGACTTGGAGCTACGACCGAACCCCCTGCTGCTTCCGGATATTCCGTTGCCTTTGCCTCTGCTCCAGGGGATGGGGCGTCAGACCCACCTTGTTTGCCGCACTGGAACTTGTCCGGTGGTGAAAATGGACTCCTAGATATCCAACCTTGCGCCATCCCTCATGACACTCCTGGATTATCAGTACCCTGTTCACTATGTGCTCCTCACCTAGCGTACGGCACTGAGCTGTCCGACCGTCTACCCTCTTGCCAGACCAGAGTCACCCAAGATCATTCCTTGGGTCGGTTTATATTGGGTATACTAAATACTAGACAGCCTCCAAGAGTCCCTAATTGGCCGCCTCCGTCCTCTATGCCGCGCAACCCAGCTCCAGCACCAACCGAAATTGGGCAGGCCAAAACGAATAGCTTTCCAGGAATCGTTACCGGGTAAAGCCTGGACAAACGGTTGCCAAGACTTGATGCGGTGCTCGATGGGTTGCCAGTCCAGCTCGGGCGCGGTTCGGATTCTAGTATTACAACGCTTATTGATATCGACAAGGGCAAACTGCAACCCAATTGGGCAGCCGTGGACCCATTCGGAGGGCCAGATACCTGAGTGTAGCGGTGGGGTCGATGTGTCGACTCGATCACTTGAGGCAGGCCGTATGCCATAGAATGCAATGCGTCTAGCAGGATAAAGCGAGAAAGTTCATAATTGGTCGAGGAAAGGACATGAGCCAGAGAAATCGTTGAAAAATTGGTAGGCTCTGGCCACAGCATGGGCTCTGCAAAGATGAGTTGCAAAAATGTTGGGGCTGTATCTCGAAGCAACTGATATGCGCTTGTGCCTCTGGAAAACATCAGCTTCAGGAAAACGATCTGCACCGACTGGAGTTTAAAGCGGGCGCTGACTGAAATAGTTGAAACACACCTCTAGTGCACCTGCAAGTCGATTATAGGACTCGGCGGGGGCGAGGCTCCGGTCAGAGGTCATACGGATCTGCAGTTCAATGCTTTGGAGCGAGTGGTTGTAAAGTCCTATCTTTCGCTGGCTAGTGCCATCCCAGGTCGATTCAAATATCTTGCATGTCAAATATTTTATCCAGAGTGATGCACCAGAGCATAATAAACGCCTGCCTACAGAGGCGCGGAAGTGGGCGTATTGTTGGTGGACTGGTTGGAAGAACGAAAGGCGAACGAGTCGTTCAACTGTGCAGCCATATATGTAAAAGCGACAGCAAGTACCATGTAATGTTATCTGGCTTACATTGAGATAAAACGTAGGTAACTACCTGCCACCTTAGCTGTCCAGGAAAGCTGGCGTCACACCCTGCTGATTTACTTGTACATGGTGAACAAACCGCGGGTCGCCCCGGCACTTGGGCCCAACCATTATCTCCTCAGGGATTGTGTAATGTCAGTTCAGACGACGATCGAGTGCAAGCGTCAGTGGGGCAAGTATTCCAACTTGTTGGTTCTGTCGATGGTTTCCCGGCCCCCTCACTTACAACTTATTTCTCGGCGCAATACTTAATTGTTAGTATGCTAGTTCAACCATGCATAACATTCACCGACTTTCATCCTACAAATAACAGGCCGGCGCGTGTGCTCGCAGCGAGAAGCAGCGTGACATAGTTCACGAGAAACTCTCCGGCACTTTCAGCAGCGGTATCTGGCTCCTCCGGGGGTCCGATTTTATTCCTGTGCTAGGTCATCTCTGGCATGGCGCTGCCGTGAATGGACAGCCGATTCGATGGAGTGATTATGTTCACTCGAGACAAGCTATGCTTCCCGTTTTTTCATGAATAAGTATGCTGTTTCCCGTTACAAGGCGTGTATGTGCATTCGACGGTTCCCCTGATGTACCATTGCTTCTGCTTCTGTATCCGCTGTCGGACACGCAGGGTACCGCAGCAGACGGTCCTTGGATCAGACGGGACCGCGGTGTGCACTAAAGGCAGGGTGACCGGTTGCGGCATGATTTTGCAAACTGTTATCGACTGTGTATGTGTATGGTCCGTATGATTTATTCTTCGGTTTTCTATTTATTCGCGATTTAAAGTTTCAGACTCGACATGCTTCTAAATGCGAGATGAACACGCTTACGTCACCACACTTACCGTCTCTGTCCTCGATCAGCCGCCCACCACCCACCTCTGACGAACCGCAACTAGCCGGCCCAGGAATCACTAGGGTGTTAAAGATTCGGTGTCCCCTCGCCCACCCGCGCTGTATACTTGCGCGACCTCCACTCGTATGAGCACAAAGCGGAAGTCTGGCGCTCGTCCTGGCCCAGTCGGCACCAGCTGCATAACTTGCAGGCACAGGTGAGCGACCCGCCACCACCTATTTGGTATAATTACGTGTTCGAGGTCCTCACAAACAGGCGGAAAAAGTGCGACAAAACCCGACCTTTTTGCCAAAGGTGTGCGGTTGGTGGCTTCACATGCTTGGGGTATAGCTGCCCCGATGAGGGCGTATCGACCTCGGATCTAGAACTTGGAGCTACGACCGAACCCCTTGCTGCTTCTGGATATCCTGGAGCCTCTACCTTTGCTCCAGGGAATAAAACGTCGAGCCTTTGTTTGCTACACCCAAACTTGCTCGATGCTCTGCCAAGTTGCGGAAATGAACCGCTGGATCAGTTTTTACCGATGATAATATTAAATACTAGGCGACCTTCAGACAGCCCTGATTGGCTACTCCCATCCTCTATACCACGTAGCCTATCCCCCATGCCAAAGGATGCGGGTCAGGTGGCCACCTATATCCTAGCTCAATGTAAGCTGGATAGGACTCGTTATCCGCCACCGCTTATACAACTCTGGCCACGCAGTTGAGCGCCTCGTCCGGCTTTCGTTCTTCCAGCCAGCCTACCATCAATTTATACAGTTTCGCGATTCCGTAGGCTGCCGCTTGCAACGCTCTGACGCGGCACTCTGGACAAAGTATTTAGCATGCAAGATATTCGAATCTGCCTTGGATGGGACTAGCCAGCGAAAGATGGCTATTTATCACCACTCGCTTCAAAACATCGAACTTCGGCTGCGTTCGACTCCCGACCAGAACCTCACCGTCGCTGAGTCTTATAATCGTCTCGCAGGTATGCTCGAGGTACGTTTGACCATATATATTGATGCGTGTTTTAAAAAAGTTGCCTCCACAGATCGCTTTTATGAAGCTAATGTTTTCCAGAGGCCTAGGTGCATACCAGTTGCTTCGCGACGAGGTACCGACTTTTCTGCAACTCGTCTTTACAGACTCCACACTCTGGCCAGACCCTACCAATTTTTCATCAATTTCTCTAGCTCACGTCCTTTCCTCGACCAATTACGAGCTTTCTCGCTTTATCCTGCTAGACGCGTTACACTCTATGGCATACGGTCTGCCTCAAGTGATCGAGTACGACACATCGACCCCACCGCTGCACTCGGGTATCTGGCCTTCTGAATGGGTCCACGGGTGCCCGATTGAGCTACAATTTGCTCTCGTCGAGATCAATAAGCGCTGCAACGCTCGGATTCGAGTGGCCCCTGAGCCGGACTGGCAACCCATCGAGAACCGCATTAAATCTTGGAAACCTTCCGTTCATGTACTATCTGGTGATGACTCCTGGAAGACTATTGCGACAATGGTTGTCCAAGAAAGCTGGCGTCACACCCTGCTGATTTACCTGTACATGGTGAGCAAGCCCCGAGGTTGCCTGGATATTGGAGTTGAATGATCGGAATACCTAGGGAGTATGTAGCGTCAAGTCAGACGATGATCGAGTACAAGCATCGGTGCGACAAGTATTTCAACTTATAGGCTCTGTCGATTGTTTTCCAACCCCCTCGCTTGCCATTCACCTCCTGGCACAGTATTTAATCGTCAGTACTTGGTTCAGCCACACACAACACTTACCCTAATCTTGCCTCGCCAACAGGCTGGCGCGTGTGCTCGCAGCGAGAAACAGCGTGACATCGCTCATGAGAAACTCGCCAATGCTTTTCACAGCGGGGTCTGGCTCATTCGTGGGTCTGATTTCGTTCCAGTGCTGGATCATCTCTGGCACGGTGCCGCCGTGAATGGACAGCCGATCCGATGGAATGACTATGTTCACTCGAGACAAGCGATGCTCCCTGTTTCTTTGTGAGTCGCTAGGCTGTTCTTTGCTACGAAAAATGTACGCGTGTTCGGTGGGTTCCTGGATGTACCGTTATATCTGCTCTGGTGCCGATTATTGGCCTTAATGTACTTGTGAATTTTTCCATGTTGGGTACAAGGCAAGCCAGGCTCTCCATGACCAGGGCTCACGCGGAGAACGTGGGTAAACGTGTATCAAGACATGCCTGCTCTTCACGCTACAGCCGCGTAGGTGAGCTCCGGATGAGATCACGGGAAGTCAAAAAGGAGATGTGCTTGTCCTGAACTCGAAGGACCGTAACAACGTACCTCATCATGAACCGCCTCGAATGTTCACGACTTTCGGGCGTTGCTAGTCCGAGCGGCTGCTGAACAAACGAATGGGCCACGCCGCTGCAACAGAACCCGAACCCTCGAAAAGTACCTCCGCCGCACCCCTCGCAACGCATACAGGCCCACTTGCCATACCAACAGATCTCATGGCCGCATTTAGCACACAAATGTGAGCAAACGTACATTATAACGTCCAGCAATCATTCCCCGACTCCGCCCTCCCTGAGTGTCCCGCCGCCCAACGTCCACTCATCATCCCGCTCATCGAAACCCGCCTCGATCTGAAAGGAGTCAATATACCCCCATCTGAAACGAGGGGTCACTGGCGGGGTCCCGACGCTCGCAAAAAGCACCGCGCCAGTCCGCTTTTTCACAACAATAGCATACGTTAGTCCGTTTTGGGAGTCGAGGCATCAAAAATGGCGGGTGGCGCACCGAGTAGTTCTTCGTTTACTGCGTGTTCGTGTGTTCTCCGATCTCGGAGTGGCAACTAGGTCATAGTGTTGTGCGAGAAGGGTATAATGCAATGTTCGGCGGAGTATCTTGACGGAAACTATCGGATCTGCGGTGTACCAACCGGGCGACGCCACATGCAGCCGCATACAGCCAGTGTACGCCGACTTTTACGTCTTGGGATATATCGCCTAGAGGGTCAAATCTGGGGGATCTGGACGATACCACAAACTAGTGGGGGGCTGTGTGGGCAGCATTGGGAAAATCCGCACTTGTCGATATCAGGCGGTGGCGTATGGGGGACAGACCCATGCCCGAGTTCCTGTATCCACCCTAAATCGCCCGTACCGCCACTATTCTACCATTAGTTGATCGCCGCGCGTGCCAATCCTTGAATACTCGTAGCCCATTTTACTGCTGGAATTTGACCTTCATCCCACAACTAACCTACCGTCGTTGAACGATCTCTGTCTGGCACCGCGCGCCCCCATTTTTCCCAGTTGAGATCCAGATCTTGGGTGATTTTATTACGTTTTTTGTTCGGTATCATTTAATTGTGAAACGTAGCAAACCATGTATAATGGGGTTGTGCCAATTATCAGGCACGGTTTATCAGTTTAATTAAACCTATTAAATGTGTTGTTTTGATTCTGAGGCCGAGTCGCCCCGAATAGCGTTTAATGCCTGGCTTGCAGCCCCACCACAATAGTCAAGCATCGATGGATAGGATTCTTCCTAACCAGAGCGAATACACCCCGGCTTACTCGGGACGGCAATAGGCACTCAGCAATTACGTCCGCGTCAATCATATTCCCATTTTCGAGCAATTTCACCCAAACCAAGCTAGATTTACCGCGAGATTCATTTGAGCCGGCGGGACCCACCCCGACCAATCCTAATCTGGCCTAATTACAAACAACGCCAACCACGCCCAAACTTTCTCCGCTCACACGCCGACCCCGCGTCTACAATAGCCGACCCCGCACGTACACATTCACCGACCTCCCACGCACTCATCCATCCGAGGAAATAACGAACCAGCCGCCGAAAGCCCCGCAAACGCCGAAAGCCCAGTCCATGTCTTACCATGCGACACTTCCAAAACCAACGCGATTTACCAAGCCTTCGATACTCCCACTCCACCCATCCATCCTCTACCCCTGATCTCGTTCCGTCCGAAGGAAGTAGGAAAGTATCCCAGGTGCGGGACGTCGGACCGAGTGTTGGAGAAACCGGGGTGCTTGAGCTCAGTTGCCTTGTCGGTCGATAGGGGAGGGCTGGACTGGAGAGACTTTATCGCCCAAGTGCACCGAGCCGGCGTATGGAGCGCAACATGCCCAAGAGGGATATAGTGTGATGAGCCCGAGAGTGGTCGTCAATAGCAGTCCGAGGTGCGTAGGATCATTGACTTGTAGAGAACAGTGTCGATCGAGGCGGTGTCTGTACGTCTCGAGGGCCCGAGTGGGACTAGTGGTATCCAAGACGTGAGCGCGCAGGCGATCAGGCGCGTGAGCATTTCACGAGTCCAGGCTGCGACGTCATTTCATGTTTTTCAACACTTAAAATCGCGCAAAACGAGTCACGAGTACCATGTGCCGGCCGAGCAGTGCCAGCCAGTCATCGAGGGTGGGTTCTGTAGATCACCCGGGCTGAAGTGCAGAGTGCAAGGAGCGTTCGGATCGTTGTTCCCAAGCAAACAGGGCAGTATAGGGTGGCAACGAAGGTACAGGTCGCCGCCCCGATTCCTCGAGTGTGCCCATATGGGCATGTCCGAGCCTAGGAGCTGGACTCGCTCGACGATTTACACGCGCAAAAGGAAACTGGGGTGCGTCGGAAAGGAGCCTACCCCGATGTCCGCGTGAAAAAAGCAGGGGCGCAGCGTATGGAGCGTAGGTCTAGGCACCTAGTGTCCGTATACACTCCGGTGCGAGCATACGCGGCGATATGGACTCATGGCGAAGCATCTCGGTTGAAGAGGGGCACGGCTGAGGTCATCCCGGTGGCCCGCCATCGGGTTCACGCATGACCCCCAGGGTCGGATGGGGTGCAGGCGCAAAGGTTCCCGTGGGAGCGCAGAGAGCTGCCATATGCAGTCTAGGGAGATCCGGGCCGGGGAGCTGCGATAGGGGCTGGCAGGTCGAGTTGAGAAGGTGATATCCTAGGCAACGGAAGACTGATGAGAACGGTCCCTAGGATACCAAGCGCGAGCGCCGACTCGAAAACTTGCGTCGAAGCACAGCCCCCCTGGATGCGACCGTATGTACGTACGCAAAGCGCATGCAAGATGCGCGGGGATAGATTAGGGGGATAGACATTCGAGGGGAGGGGGGAAGATGAAGAGCACGGTTGTGCTGATGATACGAGTGCTTCGGCTCGATTCGATGGGACGCACCTGGACCAACTGTCGCTTTTCCCGCAACGTCTGTGCCACATCAAGCCCGACGCCGCATAGCAGCGCGCTCGCAAAAAATACGCAAATCAAAACCAGGTCACGCTCCTCCCAGCAATTGATCTTTCAGTCGGAAGACGCAACCGGACGCCCCGTAGGCAAATGACATCAGTTGGGGGCGGAGGCAGCGTCGGGAGCACGTACCGAACGAGCTGATGCCGGCTCTCCGTACCGGGGCGTCGTGAGCGGCTGCGCCGGCGCTGCGAAAGTTCCGGGGTCCACCAGCGATCCCTGGGCGAAGCGCTTGTGCAGGGCTGATCCCATTTGCATGGGCTTTTCCTGCTGCTTTCGGCCGCTCCTTTCTTCCCTAGCCAGGCCAAAGCTGGACCTACATCCTGCGCCGTGCACGTGACTAAGCGCGCTTGGGCCGACGCTAGGTTTAATCCGTTTTCAAGGTTTTGATCACGCGCGCAAACTTTTTTCGAATTATCCATCGTTAAAGGCTAGCCAGGTCCGAGTGTATTCCGGTCTCTAGAGTTTGGCGAGCGTTCCGCCGATTCAGCTCCCGCTCGCAGAGATGCCCCGTATAGTAAGCGCCGCACTGTGCGAGTCTTGTCAGCGTCGGAGTGTAGGGAGTGGAGGTCGAGTTTGGGAACTCTAAAGCGGAAATCGCACGGGAATTGTCGAAGCACAGACTGGGAAGTTGTCAAGGCGGGAATCAGATGGGTGAAGAAAGGGCGGGGGACAATAATTGCGTGTATGTCGGGTGAGACCTGCGATCGTCGGGTAGCGCGAGCTCCTTGGTGCGTATCGTCTGCACGCCTCATTCGAGGATGACGCATTGTATTTCCTGGTGGCGCCCCGTCTGTGGAATATGCGTGCCTCGTTTGCAGGGGGATTACAAGCGATATGCTAGCCGTTGGAACTCCTTGCTGATAAGAGCCGTTACATTAGATATAGCGTTGACGAGATCGGAAACTCGCCACTGCGACTAGTCATGATTGGTGCTACCACCGGCGTGAGCCATGCGAGCAACGCCGACGGTGTGTATCTAAACGGGGGGTGTGCAAGAAATTACACGCCGTGTTTAGTAATTGTGTATTGGGTGGTCGCCGAGCCTCCATGGGGGCTGCATTCGGACTATGAATGGTATCCCAACTCGCACGTCGAATAGTCTGGCATTCGCGCAATGTGCGACATGAAGCTATCGAATATCAAGACAGTGTAAATAGTGTGAACCAGAGAAGAATACCATGCTCGCCGACATCGTCCTCGATATGATTGTCATTCCATGATCTCTGCCGGGACCGGCGCGGTCCAAGCACCGAAAGTGAAAGGAGTGGGCCGGACGTCGTTGAGACTGAGACTTGCTGAGACTGCTGAAACTGAGACTTGTAAACTGAGACCGCAGCCCTTTCACCCAGAGTTGGATTCAGGCAAATGCATCGCCATGGTCGTGGTGGGATGACGAGGTTGGAGGAACGGCACTCAGGTACACGAGCTAGACGCGTGGAGAGCGGGCTAGAAATCGACATTAAACGAGGCCCAGGAACAGATGGGACAGAGTTTATGGCAGGGTGGGAGTCGGTGGTGCTGGTTGGGACGAATGTGGCCAATATCACCCGAACCAACGCAGAACGTGATTCAGAAATTAAACCCCGACCCCCAGCGCTGGGCGACCCAATCGGGGGGGAGAAAGGCACGACTGTTAAAAAGGGGGACGGCGCTGAGCACTCGTCCGTCCCTCCACGATGGTGAGCGAGCTGCATCCGATCTGCCTTGACTCGGGGCGGGGGTACATCCCGTATCAACGACGGACGCGGCGCACAGAAGCAGGTGGGTGCTTTTCTGGTGGTGGGGGTCCGTGTAGGGGCGTGTTTCTGGCCCAATGGGGTGGGCCCAAACAGCGCAGAACACAGACCCACACCCGACCCCATATAACTCGCGCGAGCTGAATCTCTGCAGACCACGCCGCCATGCCTCCCACTCGCCCCGACCGCACCCGCCCCGCCCAGCCCCCTCGCCCCCCCAATGCCTGGATTCTCTACCGCTCCGACAAGCTGCGCGAGCTCGCGTCGTCGCAGCCGCCCGGCCCGCGCAAGCCCCAGGCTGAGATCTCCAAGATCATCTCGCAGATGTGGTCCGCCGAGGGCCCAGAGACCAAGGGCCACTACGAGGCGCGCGCCGAGGAGAAGAAGGCCGAGCACGCCGCGCTCTACCCCGACTACAAGTTTGCCCCGATGAAGAAGGAAGACAAGGCGCTCATGCGCAAGGCCCAGCGCCAGGAGAAGGAGGAGCTCAAGCAGCTCGAGCGCAGCCGTGCCCGCAAACGCAAGGGCAAGGGCCGCGCCGACGACGACGACGACGAAGACGGTGCGTCTGCTGCTGCCTTGCGCAACGTTTGCTCACTTGCCTCCAGAAGCGCCCACCCGTTCCTTTGTGACCGCGCCCGCCCAGCTCCCGTACCCGCTCTCGGCAAACACGACCCCCACCCAGCGTCTCCAGCAGCCGCGACCCGCCCAGGCGTGGTACCCGCCCTCGACGTACGGCCCGCGGCACGACCAGTACCAACACGTAAACGGCCATCAACAATCCCACCCCTCGCCCCCACAGCCACAGCCACAGCAACCGCATCGTATCCCGCCTCCGCCCCTCCCGGCCCATCTCCAGCCCGCAGCTGCCACCTCGGGCGCGTCTGCGTATGCCGCCGCCGGCTGGAGCGTCCCCGTCGACCCGAACCAGCTCGATCAGCCGTTTAGCGTCAACGCCTACCGCCAGGCGCACGATCGGGACGATGCCGAGGACGAGGAGGCTCCCGCGTGGGGCGGCGAAGAGGCCGAGGTCGGTGCTGAAGAGGCCTGGCACGGCCGCACGCGTCGCGGCGCCGTCTGGGACGAGCGGGTCCAGGACCCGTCCTACCAGCCCCAGTACTACGACTCGTATCAGAACGAGGGTTCGTACCAGCAGAACAACTATCAGGTCCGTTTTGGCTGGGTTCTTTGACTCGTAGCTAACATTCACTCCAGCAACAGGAGTGGGCCCAGTCGACTACTCCCCCGCCCCAGCCCGAATCTCGCGTTCCCGAACAACCCCAATCGCTCACGATCACCCTCCCCGCTACCCTCAACCCCTCCGACTCGGATCCCTATACCTTTAACCTCGACTTTGACCTGCCCATGGCGTCCTATACCGCCGACCCCGACGCACACGTCGCCATCTCCTTTGCCAACGTCAACCTCGAAGAGCAACCCGGGTCCACCTCGGCTCCAGTCGGGAGCGGCCTGCTCACTGGTGTCGAGTACGGCGTGCCTGGCTTGAACGATCTGCTCTCGGCCCCGCTTCCCGATATCGATGTCGCCTTTCCTGAATTCATGGCCGGTTCTGGCGAACAAGGAGCCCAGGCGCAGGGGTTCGACGTGTTGAGCGCGGACAACGAAGAGTGGTGGCAGGCTCTGATGGACGTGGCTTTTGTCGGCGATGCGCCTGCCGAACAGCAGTCTTTTGGCGTCGCGGGCCCCTCTCAGCTCAGACCAGAGGCCGACCCCTCGAGCCCCGAGTCTGCGTTCAAGGGCGCCAACGGCGACGTGATGCTCTCGATGACCCGGGAAGACACGGGCCAACTCGGACTGGATTCGAGCGTCCCGTCGGGATCGAGGAGCTCACGCCCGGCGCCCGTCCACGCACACACGATGCCCACTTCGACCTTTGCGCACGGCCTGCCAAGCCCAGGGCCGAGGGAGACGTTTGACGAGCGGCAGGGCAGGCCCCGTGCGAGTTCGAGCGCGTACCCGGTCCAGTCTGGATCTGGGTCATACGCGGAGCCGAGTTACCCCCAGCAGCCATACGCCGAGCAGTCTTACGTCCCCCAACAACAGGAAGAGGTCCACCCGTCGCCGTTTGCCCAGATTGCGCGCGCACCTGCACCGGATCGGCGAGTGGGCGGGAGCTGGGCTCCTGCTCCATCGCGGGGCAAGTCGCAGTCGAGTCTCGGCCACGTGCGTGCTCAATTCCCCAGTCCCCCGGGTGGCGTTCCCCTGCAACCACGCGGCTTCCCCCACACTGCGCCTGCACCACCGACCTACTACCCTCCACCACCTCTCCGCACCGGACTCAAGACGGAAAAGGAAAAGGAAAAGGACAGCGAGGCGTTTGACTTTTCGGGATGGGGCAGCCAGTATGCGGCGCAACCGCCCACTCCTGCCGAGGACACCGTGCGAAGGGGGCGTGTCCCAGCTGTGACGAACTAAAGTCGATTCGTACGTCGCCCTTTGTTCTTGAGCCTGAGCTACGAGCTGGCCTGGATCGATCCAGATGATATGTGATGACCATCTCGATATTCTCTAATCTCTCCATCTCATGAGCGTTTCTGCATGATCTCTTTTCCTTTATCTGGTTGTACGCCGCCCAACGGCGAATAGTTGATTGTATCCAACATCGTATCGTATCTATCTCGCGTATACTCGTCCCGGTTTCGTTCCGCCCCGACCTGGACCCTTTCCTTGTCCAAAAATTCCCCGGTGTATGTTTTTTGTTATCACTTATTTTATTCCGAGTATTTTTTGGGGGGATGTACTTGTTTGAATATAACATTGCATTGGCGTGTCTATCTCGTGTTAGGTTTCGAGATGCCCCAGATCAGTTTGAGGGACTTGGTCCGAGGTGGATGTTTCTGGCGTCGGCTTTAGGATCGAGGGTAGGAGTATAGGCCTCCCCGCGGCCTAGGAGTATAGGCACTGGCGTCGTATAGGGGTAATAGCATGGCCCGTTTGATCCTGGGTAACAGCTCCCACCTCGGCCCTCCTATCAAGACCCAGTTCGCCTCTCTGAATTGCAGCACCACGGCCATTCGATTTTCTGCCGAGGACACGTGCTATGCCGTTTTAGTGCCTACCGGTGCGGGATCAAAATATACGAGGCGGGAGGGGTGAGTAGTTAGGGGGAAGATGCGTCTACGAATTGGTTTTTTCGCGAGGGGAGACAATGCGCTTTGATCCTAGTCGCCACAAACACCGTGTGCGATTTAGGGGGGTATGCAAGGGGAAACACGTTGTGCGGTGTGCTCGAGCGGTATTCCGCACTGCTTTTTTACGAATTGAATTGCGCTGCGACCCTCGATGATGCGTGATAGGCCTTTGGGCGATTACGGCCGATATATGAGAGGGGGGCGTGGTTTGTTTGAGCATTGTCGTGTGAATGCGCGCGGGACACGCGATGATTGTGCATTGTCTCATTTCGCGAGGCAGAGTGGCTCCCAAAGTGTGCTCGACGCGTCCCACGTGATTGGCGATCGACCGAGGGCCGGGCTGCCGGAGATGGCATCAGCTTGCCTGGGCAGAGGAAGGTTTGCCGGAAGCGCGGGCGACCGCCGAGGCGGGCGTGCTCGGCCAGGGCGATGAGCCTTGACTTGTGGGTCTTGACTTGCTTTCTTGCGTTGGAATGGTGATTATTTTTTATAGTTTCTCCTTGGTTTCCCCAGTGGGTGATGAACGCTACCGACGATTTCGCATATTGGGCGCTCGCTCTCGATGTGCGCCCAATCTCCCACGCTCATTTTCGCATGTGCTCAGCTCAGCCGATGATCCTTCGACCGATGTTTCTTTGAGCGACGGCGGACGTTCCCAACACCGCCGCTCGCCGCATCAGTCCGAGCATTCCCTGTTCCAGTCGTCGGCATACAAGGCGAGATGAAGTGGTGCTGGAACTGACGTCAGCCGGCGATCCTCTATTGTGTCGGGATCTATTTGGGCTTGCTTGACACACCAAGCCAACAAGGGCAAATAGCCCCAATCTGGCCGCGCCTAATTACTTGATACGTTGACATGTCCAATTGCAGCGCTTCTTCGGGAGACATGTGCCCCACAGCTGCAGTCTATCTCACGGAGAATCTTCCTCGCCTACATTAGAATAATTGGCATACCCGGCACACCCGGTCCTTGACGTACATCACTTTGGCTGCGCACAACTGATCTCCAGGCAACACCTCCTGAAGCTGACTCGGGCCAACACCCGCTCAGGTTTCAAAGCCCGACTATCCCATACAAATTGGAAATAGCGGTGACCTGTGTTGCACCCGCGCGCTCAGATGAACGCTCCTATCAAGTGGCATGTTAAGCATGTGTGTGGGTGCCTATTGCAGCGATGAAGGACTGCGTTCTGTTAATCCCCGGTGCTACGATGAGCGCGAGTCTTGCGACAAAGGAAGGGGACCGCCACCAACTGATGTGGCTGATCCTAGCCAATGTCGCTCTCTCAAGGCCAACTCTTAGAATCCCGGCCTGTCGTACTCTGACAAGAGGTACCAGCGCGTCGACAACTGAATGGCGTGCCACATACAAGACCGTGTTTCCTACGCGTGGGGCGCATGGGGAATAACGGGGATCAGTATATCGCGCTCAGAACGACTCGGGAACCCATATATAACCACGCCTCCTCTGATCACCGCAAGGGGCCCGAAACGCCACGCGTGTTTCCTCCTCGTTCGTGACATATATCAACGTGCATTCCATACCACGAGGAGTGCGGAACGTCGCTTGGCCGGTGGGTGTGTGAAGCAATCATGTGAGTGCCGGCCAGCTTCGGCTGTGGCGGGGGTGTCAGGACTCCCACCACGCCCTCGGCGCTCGCGCAGCATGCGTTTTTCCTGCTTTTCGCAGTTTTACGTCTTTGGGAGCACCGGCTTGCGGGGGACGACGAGCTCTCTGGTGATCTCTACCCGGTGCAGATTACGTTTTGCGGATCGTCTCGGGTGTCGTTTGACTCGACCATCATCATCGAGTCGGGCAATGGGCTTTCCCAACTCGACTAGCAGGCTTCGGTGGCTATATGTGTCTGATTCGGGTGCTTGCTATCCGAAGGATGGTTTGGCCAAACATGCGACCGTGCTCTCGGGTACTGCTCTAGCGGTTTCAGAGTCATCGGGTGCCCCCTCTCTTTGGCTCTTGGCAGCCACAGTTCTTGGACTCCCAACCGCCTTGTGGACCTACAAAGTACGTCAAACGGTTTCGCAGCCAGTTTGATTTGTAACGTGTAGCGCTGCAAGTGTCTGATGATGGTCCTGTTTCAAAGAAAAATAATCTACATGGGTACGTCATAATTGTCTCGTATTTGTCACCCTCGACTCAAGATCATCGGCTAGGCGGTGTGCCGCTCGGTAGTCGCGCAGAACAGCTCGGCAGCCAAGATCCTTCCCTGGAGGTCAGAGAAATAACCCTCGCCAGCAAGGATGATGTCGCGTTGAGTGGGATAACTGTCTCACGGACCCGAGCAACTCGGAAATCTGTGTCTCGGCTTGTGATCATGTACCTACAAGGTTTGTCCCCCCTATACTCTTGTCTCCTATCTTGAACTGGGTTTAGGCAACGCTGGGAACCCGCTCCATCGCATTCCAGTTTTTCGCTTATTGGTCAACCTCTTGGACGACCGGCCCGACATTGATATCATTGTTGTGGCCGTCGCACCTCGCTCATACTGGAAATCAACAAACAAGGCACCTTCCGAATATGGCTTCATGTCGGACTATGGGTCAGCTCTAGATTGGATCTCCTCATCATACCCCAGCTCCCCCATAGTCTTGTACGGCCACTCTATCGGTGGCTCGATTGCTGTTAAGCTCTTGGATTCTCTTGATGCGACTCGGACATCCTCGCCTCGTGTCGAAGGACTAGTAATCGAAAATGCGTTCACCTCGGTACCGGACATGGTCCGTAGCCTTTACCCTTCTAGATGGTTACCGTACTATCACCTCGGGCCGCTCGTCTGGGACAAATGGGATGCCCTCGCCGCTCTTTGTCGCCCCAACGGGCTGCCCCACCCTGACACCCGGACGCCCCACTCTGCAGGGCTCTCTGCGCTTCAACGTGTCGTGATTAGCCCTGCATCGGTTCTGATTTTGAGCTCTGGCAACGACGAGCTCGTGCCGCCTCGGATGGGCAAGCAACTGCTGGACGCTGCTTCCGTAATGTGTTCTGCGTCCAAGTATCGTCCGGAACGTGTAGTGATACAGTCAGCGCTCCACGATGATGCGTTTACGAAACGTCAATGGAGGGACGCGATGCGTGGATACTTACAAAAGGTGCTTCATCACCGGCTATAGGCCCGGTCGAGATTAAACAGGGACGCTACATCGCCGTTTGGATCAGGCTGCCGTAAAAGTGTCAATTGTTCGCATCATCCTTGCTTTTGTGGTGAGTCAATTTTCACAACGATTGACCACTTTATTCACTGCGTCGGCACCCCCGGCGTTCAAGGGCGGCCAGCGGCGAATACATCCTTCCTGGCCACAATAATAGGCCTAAATTCCGAACTTTGTGGGCTACTCTGTACTTGGCAGTAATGTCCATCACCGTCTATCACGATCGTTCGAAGCTTATTTTATTCATTGTCAGCTTGTCGTCCTGTCAGTCGCGTTCTCCAGTTCTTGTCTTCTGGAGACGTGCCCCCTTTGTATTGTGTTTTAAGCCAGTCCTAGCTATATGCGGCTTGTCGTGGCCGGTCTCTACCCGGGCGACCCCTTGAAAGCTTAATCTCACTTGGGTTTGGGCGCCTGTTTATATGCCGGGGGCAATCACCATTGCCTCCGTAGCGTCCAGGCTGAATGCATAAATTCGACTCGTATCGCCTGATCTCGTACGTAAGACTTGAAATTTCTACTAATAGTAGAAAAAGTAGCAAGCAAATCGGTTCACATCCCACCAGAGGCTAGTTTGGCAACTGTGCTTTTTGTAAATTTCATCAGCGGTCACCAAGGTCGGACCCCGCTCCTTGCCCTCGAGTGCTAGCTTATCTCCCACATGGAGGCCACAACGGACGTCGCGAATAACCTAGTTTACCTTGGTTCCTACTTATGGCACAGCTCAAAAATTGAGCCAGTCGGAGATTTAATTAAAGTAAGATGGATGGTGGGCGGATCTACCTTGGCCATATGATGAAATGACCGGTGGACGCCTCATGTTGGCGCGGTGATCGGAGATCGACTAAAACAGGGAACAACAACTCCCGAACGTGAGCCGGGGCCACGTTTCATGTCTTTGCTGCACCTGCATGTGGCTGCGATAGAAACATTGAATAGGGGTGTTTCACCTTAAAACTATACGTATAATCGCTACATACAGAATCACCGGACATCTCAGAGCTCCACATTGATTGGGAGTGCAACCTGCCGAGAATGGGCGTAATCGCTCCATCGGACCGGCTGACCGTTTGCAGCAGCACCATGCCAAAGGTGATCAAATACGCGCACGAAATCAGATGCCTCCAAGAGCCACAGTGAATCGTTGCCTGCGTTCTCTAGAAACTCCCGGACTACGGCACGTTGGTTCTCGGTGCGAGCGCATATACCAGCCTGTGTGAATGTTGGGCGTGGAAATCAGCATTGGATTTAAATCGTAAACGGAAGCACTGACAGCAATATACTGGGGCAGAAAGTATAGGTGGATGAATGGCATTTCGGAATTCTTGATAATGCTCGTGAGCTGGAAGAGTTGGAAAAGTTGTCGTACAGATGCTTGAACTTGGGCATCGCCCGACGTAACGCCGTAGACGCCCTATGGGATATATAAGTTGGGGCTAGTGTGGCAGAAAGAACAAGAACTCACCATGTAAAGGTATACCAATAACATGTGGCGCCAAGTCTCTTGAACGGCCAACCTTGCGACTGTTCTCCATGATTGCTCACTAGGCGGCGCCGGCACCGCCGGCTGCCAGGACTTGATGCAACGTTCAATTGGTCGCCAATCGATTTCGGGCCTTGCCTGGTTAGGCCCATTACAGCGTGCATTGATCTCGACGAGTGCAATTTGATACTCAATCGGGCAACCGTGAGCCCACTCGATAGGGTGCATGTCGCTATTGAACGGCGAAATCGACGTATCGTATTCGATCACTTGGGGCAGAGCGTAGACCATCGAGCAAAGCGAATCTACGAATATGAAGTGACCAAGCTCAAAGCGGGGTGAGGCGAGGATATGTGCCAGGGATACCGTGAAGGCATAGGAATTTAGCCACAAGGTTGAATCCGCAAAGACGAGTTGCAGAAACACGGGAGCTAAACTAAGAAGGACTTCGTATGCGTTTAGGCCGTCGGAGAACTTCAACTTGAGAAAAGCGAGCTGTGTCGAGGGGTATCAGCCAATTTCTGTGAACGTTAAAAATGAGCCACACCTCTAATGTGCCGATGAGGTGACCTTGAGAACTGCTACAAGTAAGGCTCTGCATCCGTGTTTGAGCCAATTGTTTTTCGAATTTTGCGATCCATCGAAGGTAGCCACTCATTTTCTGAGCGCTAGTGCCATCGAGAATGGATTCCAAAATCTTTGATCCCAAAAACATAATCCAAAGAACCGTGTCAGATGTCTGGAGCCGACGATTCACGGATTCGCGGATGTCGAGCACTTGTCGGTTAGTCGGTTTGAAGAACGAGAATTCTATCAGCCGCTCATCTGCTCGAGGTTGCCCTAGTTAGCGTGGGGGCAAGAGAATGCTACAGAAACTTACGTTGTGATAAAATAAAGTTAATCATGTTTCCGACATCCGAGGGCACATGCGATAATTCTCGTGGAATTGGGGAGTAGGATGGTAAGGACCGAGCATCCACCGGTCGCGATACATTTATTTTGGAGGACCAAAGGGAGCGGCGTGAATTGTTTTTAGTCCGACGAGACACCAGGCTTTGGGAGGCTCCGATAGGATTTGAGCGCAACGATAATGGTTGTGAGTCCAGCGTATCGAGAGGGACGGTAGGGAGGCACGGGGTAACTAAGCCGTCATGACCAGAGTAGGCAGCAAAGCAGAGCATGTCGGAGTCGAGCAAGCCACCCAGTTCAGGTGCACTACACCCATCAGCGGAGGTTGATACGTCCGAGGAGCAAGTCGGCGAATGAGTATTAGTTGCGTCGGGGAACAGAGTAGGCAAATTCTGAGTATAAGTACAGCCCTGCGTTTTCTCCGCGGTTTCCGAGACGTTAGGGGACTCTTCTAAGCTGGAGCTCGGAGAGTCCACATTCAAGTTGTCGTACCCCAGACAGATAAACCCTCCGACCGAACACCTTCCGCAAATTGGGCGAGTTTTGTCGCATTTTTTACGCCTGCAAATGTGAGGCTTAGACACATTAGGGCAAGGTCACAATACAACAACAGTTCACTCACCTGCGCCTGCAAGTCAGGCAGCTTTCCCCAACAGGACCTGGTCGGGTAGACTTTGGTTTTGTGTTCATATGGGGTGGAGCGGTATAATATTACGGGTGGTGGCTCGTATAACCAACGGAAGGTAGTAGAATGATATAACAATACCCCTCGAGCGAGCAGGTCTGAGGGATGGTCGTGGTCGTGGCGGTTCCTAACCGATCAATTGCAAATGGAATCAGGACCGACATACTGATGACTAAGCAGATGATTGTGCCTGCTGGTACAATAAATGTGGTTATGAGCGATTGAAATGGGCTAAAGTGCATGCTCACGGATACGGTTCATATCAATCAATATAGGCTACATAATGTACTCATCAAACAGGAGACAAAAGGATAATACCAGCCATGAAGCAAGAGCTTAACCCAAACGATTCAGGAGCTCAACAGGAAGGGGGAGTGCAACCTGTCTCGAGTGGACATAATCACTCCAGCAAATCGGTTGACCATTTACAGCTGCGCCGTGCCAAAGGTGGTCGAGTACAGGTACAAATTCGGATCCACGAAGGAGCCAGAGCCCGTCGTGAGAAGTAGCTGCAAGTCTTTCTCGAGCCATGTCGCGATGCGTCTCGCTGCGAGCACACGCGCCTGCCTGCGCTCGCAGCCACGGAGATAGTAACAAGGTAGGTATGAGTTAACTGAAATACTAACAATTAGATATTGCGCCAAGAAATGAATGTCAACCAAAGGTCTCTCGAATCCCTTGATAGAGTTGGTGAGTTGGAACACCTGTCGCACGGACGCTTGCACACGATAGTCGTCTGACTTGACCCCACACACCCCCTGTATATGCGAACCGCTCAGACCCATTATCAGAATAAATTCGGTGCAAGCTCACCATATACAAGTAGATAAGTAAGGTGTGTCGCCAGCTCTCATGAACGGCGAGCCTAGCAATACTCTTCCACGTTTCGTCACTAGGTGCAGCATAAACTGCTGGCACCCAAGACTTGATGCGATACTCGATGGGTCGCCAGTCAGGCTCTGGCCGGACTCGGTTCCGGGCATTACAACGTTTGTTGATGTCGACGAGAGCCATTTTCAGCACCACTGGGCAGCCGTAGACCCATTCCACTGGCTGAACGTCTGACATGAAAGGCGGAGCGGATGTATCGTACTCGATCACTTGAGGTAGACCATAGGTCATCGAGTATAGTGCATCTACGAGAACAAATCGTCCAAGCTCGTAGTGAGCCGAAGCGAGGACGTGTGCGAGAGACAGCGAAGTGAGGTCGGTCGGGTCCAGCCACAGTGAAGGGTTTGCAAAGACAAGTTGCAGAAAAATTGGGGCTGTTTGGTGAAGAATCTGGTAGGTGCTGGTTCCATTAACAAACATTATCTTCAAGAAAGACACCTATTCCAAAGTCAGAGGCACGGCCGTGTATCAACCGAGTAAGACGTTACCTGGAGTGTGGCCGCAAGGAGATTGTAAGACTCTGAGGGAGTAAAATGCAGGTCTGGGGTCGAGCGTAGCCGTTGGTCAAGTCCTTGAAGCTGACACACGTAAAGTCCAAGCTTTTGCCGGCTCGTGCCATCGACTATACATTCGAATATCTTGCATCCTAGGAGATTCGCCCAACGGTTTTCATCAGAGTATTGCAAGTACCAGGCGAGAGCTTCGCGGAGCAGCGAATATTGCTTGACCGCTGGCGTCAGGAACGAAAGGTCGAGCAATCGCTCATCTGGTGGGTACCTGTAAGTTAGGGGTAAAGAGGGTCACACCTGGCTGAGCTCACATTGTAACATGATGAACTCGACCGTATTCCTCACGTCTTTGGGTACAGGAACCAGGCTTTGCGGAACCGAAATATCTGGTAGAATGCAAGCGCCCAGAGATTGCTGAACGCCAGCAGCTAGTGGGAAGTAACCCGAGTTTTGAAGGTGCACTGTATATTGGCCGACCACTGAGAAAGGGTGCCCGGGTGATTGAACAATATTCGACTCTTGTGTTCCCCAAGGCGAGAGTAGCTCGTTCGTGGAGATGTCGCGAGGATACACGCTCGACGAATCACGGTAGCCAAAGGGTGCAAGAGCGTCAAGAGGTCCAGAATACGACGAGCGAAGCCAGTCAGCTTCGTCGTTCCTCGCAGCAGGGGATGAGGCAGCAGTGTACCCCTCGGCGAGGGGAGGTGGCGATTCCACACAGATATTGGGTAAAAGAGGACGCAAGGACCCAGTACAACCATGGCCTGGCGCATTTGGAATATTCTTTATGTCCCTCTTTGAATCCCCTGGAATTGGGTCCGGAGAGTCGTCACCCGAGTTGTCGTACCCCAAGCAGACGAAGCCGCCAGTCCTACACCTCTCGCAAAAAGGGCGGGTTCTATCGCACTTTTTACGCCTATGGGAGCAGAGCTTGAGCACATCACGTGAAACGCACGGGTTGCTCACCTGTGTCTGCAAGTCAGGCAACTCGCACCAACTGGACCGGGTCGACAAGGCTTCCCCTTCATTCAGGCTAGCGCAAACGGGAGGGAAAATACGACAGCCGTGATACTACGGTCTATTATAAGAAACCATCAAATCTAGCAAGTTTGGGGAGACTCACCCAGCGCCTCCCCAGCTGTGTGATTGTTCCTGGTCAGACGTGGGCGCTAACAACCGCTGATGTAATTATTGTCCTCCCACGCCAAAAGAGTAAGGAGGCACCCCTGGGATAGCGAAGCCGCGATACATCGCACGTAAATTTAGATGAAATAAAAGTGGATTTGTGGCTAGACCATAAAGCCCCATACGGCTCTAGGAACTGGGCAAAAATATGAATGGGTGCTCTGTCAAACCAACTACAGTTTTGCGCATACAACGTGCAAAATGATAATACCCTTGACGGAACTATCGCGTGCAGTGATGTTGCTGCGCACCTGAATTTATAATGGCTATAAATATCTGTTGTAATGTTGGGGATAGGCTCCAATGATAAACAATGCATTCCAAGCACTGAGCATATTTGGAAACTTGATCCTGTCTGACCACTGACGCTGGAAGAGCATGACATCTTCAAAAAGCAATGCTTAAGTGTTCATAATTCTTGCCTTTGAATCGACGCAGTAATGAATTGAGATGCGTGGAGCAGCACTCGCGAAGTAAATACAACGAGCCAAACGCCACGAACGAGACCTGAAAGGCAGGTATGCATGCGGTGGCCACGCCCAGTGAGTTCACATCCAAATCCAGGGGGGCTTTGGAGCGCTCAGGATTTGTGGTGTGGTTCACAAAGGTTTTGAGCGCTCTTAAATGCTTGGCAGGTCCGGAGCGCTTGGAATAACAACCCGGATCCTGAGCGCTCCGGAGCTCCTACAGGTTTGATTGAGTGAATACCAGTGGAAAAACTTGCGGCGTTGAGCTCAGGGGTGCATTGGTTTCACGAATCGATTCGGCATACCTGTGTCATGGAGTTATGTTAGAGGTGCACTATAACATGCTGAACTAAATGGCATGCCAGAATACTCTCCTGAAATATCTGGGAACAGCATTATCGGTTGGGACCCCATGTCGCTCTGGAAAGGCCACAATCGTCACAGTGGCTTTCAGTCTTGACGATGAGTCCGCGATCAATAACAGACGAGAACTCTGGTTGTGTGTAGATTCGGCATGCTCTTGACCTATGTACACCCCTCCGCCGAGCTAAAAAGGTACATAGGTAAGTCTATCAAACACATCAAATGCGGTCATGAATGGTAGAAATGGGCCAGAGTGTATGCTCGCATATACGCTTCGTATCGATTCAATATATTGATATCGTACAACATACTACGCTTATCAAAATACAGGACGGAGAGGAAATGCCAGCCGCGAAGCAAGAACTTAACCTAAACGATGCGGGAGCTCAACAGGGAGGGGGAGTGCAACCTGTCTCGAGTGGACATAATCACTCCAGCAAATTGGTTGACCATTTGAAGCTGCGCCGTGCCAAAGGTGGTCGAGTACGGGTACAAATTCAGATCCACGAAGGAGCCAGAGCCCGTCGTGAGAAGTAGCCGCAAGTCTTTCTCGAGCCATGTCGCGATGTGTTTCGCTGCGAGCGCATGCGCCTGCCTGTGTTTGTAGTAGAAGGTAGTATCAGGGCTCTAGGTATGGACCAACGACCATACTAACAATTAGGTATTGCGCCAAAAAATGAATGTCGATCAAGGGTCTCTCGAATCCCTTGATAGAGTTGGTGAGTTGGAACACTTGTCGCACGGACGCTTGCACGCGATAGTCGTCTGACTTGACCCCACACACCCCCTGTATATGCGAACCGCTCAGACCCACCATCAAAATAAACTCGAAGTAGGCTCACCATATACAAGTAGATCAGTGAGACGTGTCGCCAGCTCTCATGAACGGCGAGCCTAGCAATACTCTTCCACGTTTCGCCACTAGGTGCAGCCTGAGTTTCTGGCATCCAAGACTTGATGCGATGCTCGATGGGCCGCCAGTCTGACTCTGGCGTAACCCGGCGCCGGGCATTACAGCGTTTGTTGATGTCAACGAGAGCCATTGTCAGCACAACCGGGCAGCCATGGACCCATTCAACTGGTCGAACATCTGACATGAACGGTGCAGCGGATGTGTCGTATTCGATCACTTGAGGTAGACCATACGCCATTGAGTATAGCGCATCTACGAGAACAAACCGTCCAAGCTCGTAGTGAGTCGAAGCGAGGACGTGTGCTAGAGATAGCGAAGTGAAGTCGGTCGGGTCTAACCACAATGAAGAGTCGACGAAGACGAGCTGAAGAAAAATTGGAGCTGTTTCGTGAAGAATCTGGTAGGTGCTGGTTCCATTGACAAACATCATCTTTAAGAAAGATGCCTACCCCAAAATCAGAGACACGTTCATGTATCGGCCAAATAATACGTACATCTAGTATGCCCGCAAGACGGCTGTAAGACTCTGCAGGGGTAAGATGCTGGTCTGGGGTCGAGCGTAGCCGTTGGTCAAGTCCTTGAAGCTGACACACGTAAAGTCCAAGCTTTTGCCGGCTCGCACCATCGACTATACACTCGAATATCTTGCACCCTAAGAGCTTCGCCCAACGAGTTGCATCAGAGTGCGGCAAGTACCAGACCAGAGCGTCGCGGGCGTGCGAATGTTGCTTAACTGCTGGTGTCAGGAACGAAAGGTCGAGCAATCGCTCATCTGGTTGGATTTACGAGTTAGAGATAAAGAGGGGGCACATCTGACTGGGCTTACATTGCGTTGCGATGAACTCGATCGTATTCATCAGGTCTTTGGATATAGGTACTAGGCTTTGAGGAACTGAAGAGAAATCTGGTAGAGCATAAGCGTATGGAGGTTGCCTAAGCCCAGTCGCCAGTGGCAAGTAATACGGGTTTTGAAGCTGCGTTTTATGCTGAGCAATCGTTGAAAAAGGGCGCCCATGTGGTCGAACTAGATTTGACCCCTGTGTTATCCGAGCCGATTGTAGCTCGCAAGCGCTCGTAGAGACATCGTGAGGATACGCGCTTGACGAACCTAAGGGTGTAAAGGTGTCAAGGGGTTTAGGATATGACGAGCAATGTGAGTTAGCTGCTTCATCCCTTGTAGCAGAAGCTGAGGTGACCGAGTACCCCCTGGCGAAAGGAGGCAACGATTCCGCACTGATATTGGGTAAAATGGAACGAAAAGATCCGGCAAAACCATAGCTCTGTGTGCTTGAAGTATTGTTTACGTTCCTCCTTGGATCCTCTGGAACTAAGTTTGGGGAATCCACATCCTCGTTGTCGTATCCCAGGCAAACGAAGCCACCAGCCCTACACCTCTCGCAGAAAGGGCGGGTTCTGTCGCACTTTTTTCGCCTGGTGGAGCAGAGCTTGAGTATGTCGCATTGAACGCATGGGCTGCTTACCTGTGCCTGCAAGTCTGACAACTCGTACCAACTGGACCGGGTCGACAAGGCTTCCCCTTCATTCAGGCTAGTGCAAGCGGGGGGAAAGGTACAACAGCCGTGATACAATGCCAAGCATAGAAGATCTATTATAAGAAACCGTCGAGTCCAGCAAGTTTGAAGTGACTCATGCAGCACCTCCCCAGTGTGATCGTTCCTGGCGTGCACGTGGGCGCCAAGAACAGCCGCTGGTATCACTGTTGAACTGCCACGCCAAGAACATAAAGAAGATGCCAATCCGACAGTTCTAGTCCGATAGCCAAGCCGTGATCGACGTATCGCCAGCAAATTTAGATGAAATAAAAGCAACTTTTCAGCTAGGCCATAGCGCAGCATATGGCTCCGGAAATCAGGCAAAAATATGAAGGTAAGCATCGGTATGCGCTTTATCAAATCAGCTACAGATTCGCGCATACAAAACGTGAAAGTATAACACCAATGTTTAAGGTTGGCAGGACTCTCACCTGTAATGGTACAGCTGCTATGCATCCGAGTGTATAACGGCCCTTGAATGTTGGGGACAAGCTTTCATGATGAACATAAACAATGCTCTGAAAAACAGGTATGGAACTGGCTTTTACGCCTAGCGAGTATGCAGCCAAAGCCCCGAGAGCTCTGGAGCGCCCGACGTTTGGGAGATGGCCCCAAAGGTCCTGAGCGCTCCTGAGCGCCTGCCAGGCTCGGAGCGCTGGTGCTCCCAAGCACCTGAAAGTGTTTGGAGTCGTCTCCCAGGTCGTGAGCGCTCCGGAGCTCCCACAGGTTTGGCTAAGTGAAAGCATATGGCGCTTTTGTGGTGTTGCGCTCAAAGGGTGTTTTAGTTGCAGGTGTCATGTTCGGGCATTTAGAGAAGTAGACCTAAGGGCGAAGATGGGTGTGTAACGTATGCTGGGCCGATAAGCATCCAACTGTCCGGTTCGGCTTCGACACCCCCTGTACGAACCGGAGGCTATAACACGCGGTCCTGGCGGGGCGGACGAGCCCAGGCATTGTTTCAACCAAATCAACTCAAAAGTCCTCGATCGCCAATCTACGCCAAGTAGAAGCTGGTAAAAGAAGGGCAAGATAGACACCGACTCAGGGGGATGATTTGCTTCCGCCCTTCATGCATACATACATTCAAAAATCCTGAAGTGGTCTTGCTCTAAATCAAACCTAGTAACAATTGGCTTGGACGATAAAGAGAAAAGAAAAACTGTGCGCAAAAATAAACTATATTGGGGCTGCATGCCATAGTTCGCTAACATCTGCTAGAGCAGAGGGAAATGTGTTGAAATTGTGCGCTCCTAGCGGCCAAGCACGTCCGGATTTCAATAGTCCGCAGGGACAGGCCACGTTGCTCCTGATTGTTCTACGAGCAAAAATACTACTTTATTCGGTTCAACGTTCACTAGAGCGAAGGTAATCGCCGACATATGCTCCAAGGTTATTTCTTTGAGCAAGGGTGCAGGCAAAAACCTTAGGTACGGCGAGTAAATACCAGTGGCAAATTCCGAGGAGTCCAAGTTATGAACTGCACTGGTTCGAGAAGCCGCTCTCGGCGGTCCTATTTCACGAGGAATGGCTTGAGTGTTGGTCGGTAAGGTATTTTTATAGCTACTCACCCGAATGCTCTCTCCAGGAATGTCCGGGAATCTAGTAGGATCAACTGACACTTTGTATCGTGACAAGATGGACGCAAGGGCCGCCGTGCCCTCGACCTCCGCAAATCTTTGCCCGTCAGAAGCTTAGTGGTGATTGGAGAAAACCATACTGGAAAAACATACTTTTGACCGATGCAGGTTCTGCGCCCAACAGAAAAAGTCACGAGAGCGTCCTTGTTATATGCGCCACTGAAGCGGGCGGGCCGGAACTCTTCGGGCTCCGGCCAGTACTTTGCTGGGGCGGCCGGGATTATTCGAAACTGCTGCAGCTGGGGGAAGCATGACACATACGGTTGTAGTGAATCCCGACCATCGAAATGTAAATGTAAGAGTTAGCTGGCACAAATAGGTTTTCGCGTCCATTGCCGCTTGCGTTTGGATCATTTCGTGCTACGCTTAGGATAGAATCTTCGCTTGAGATGCGGACATTCTGGGGCGACTAGCAAAGTGATTATGTTAGCGAGTATCACTATGATATGAGGCTGGAAAAGAACCACGAACCACAGGGTACATGCGCAACGATTCCAAAAACGTTCCAAAGACGAGCTTCAGCTTATCCATATCGCTGTATTCCTACACCACACTTGAACAGTGAAATCAAATAACAATGCTGCACAGCTCTTACCAGACAGGGGCGCGACCCAGTTACCTGTTTAATTTCCTCGTAGACTTCCTGTTGCACATCAGAATGAACGGCCAACATGCCAAGTGCAAAGGCGAGTGTGTTGGCCGTTGTCTAAAAAACAAGAGCGTTCGGTCCGGATGAACTTGTGCGTTTGCTTGGCACCTACCTCATGGCCAGCGAACATGAAAAGAAACACGTTTCCTGTACAGCAAGTTATCAGTATTTTGGCGACTGGAAATAGGCTCGAGGACGCTGTTTACCTATTACTTCATCATCCGTTAGACCTTTTCCTTCGTCTCTAACGTCTTCTTCGCTTGCAGCCAGCAAGACACTAAACACGTTTGCGCTAGATCGCTTTCGGCTTGATCCTTCCACGGGGGTATCTCGTAACAATGCGCCTCCCTTGCGCTGGGAATCCATCATTTGTTGAAGGTATTTCTATCTGGCAGATGTTATTCTGTTCTGAAACGCCCGAAAAGCCGTTACCTTGAACTCGATATATCCTGTGGCCACCGTTCGAGTCGCCTGTGTTAGCCCTTCGGCCCATGTTGGAACGAGGGCTCTGCATACGCATTAGGTAGGCAAGCACAACTGGGGTGTAACCACTCACTTGGTCACTATATTCTCAGACACGATCTTCAACGCCTTGTGAAACGACATGCTAAACCCGGGCTCCGGTTTCTCCTGGTCTTCAACCCAAGAGAGTTGTCTCCCCAACGCAGCTGACGAAATCACCATCAGAGCCAGCTGGACGGGCCATACTATTAATGTTTCCACTAGGTAATTCACAGCCTAAGATGCGCACCGTTTTGGTCATGTCTGTGGCCTGTGGTAAATTCACTCGCTGGCCGTGGTGCAAGTCCCAGACCTCGTAAAGTTCTTCCAGGGCGGATATGGTTTCTGTCCAAACGAGTTGTGGGAGATTCTGCGTGGGCTTAATGTCTGGTTTAGGACATAAATGGCATAAACCTACCTCGCTAAACGCACGCTGGGCGATCCTCCGGTGACGTTTCCACTCCTCCCCTTCGAGTGCAAGCATGTTAGTTCCTAGCATTCCAAGAAAGATCCTGTTAGCCTCTAGGTCATGATAGTAGGGCTCCCGAGGACGGGTAATATCCTGCAACCGCAAGGAGCGTTAGTTTGCTATCCCCTGTTACGCGGATTTCTCACTTTGAACGTCTGCGGGTCTGCCAGAAAAACAACACAGTCTTTTGGGTTGTTCATAGAAACCTCAATATAGCCATCTTTCCCTATGCGTTCGAAATCTACAAGCCAAGCAATAGGACATATACCTTCTTGGTTTTTAATTGGGGGGTCATACCTGAGTATTTAACCTTATGAGGTAAACAGCGCCCATGTATTACCCCTGGGATATCAATGTAGGCTGGGAAAAACATTCGAACTAGTGCCCTACATCATTCATCGGGTAGTGAGAATTATGTTTATGATAAGACACATACTCTCTCAAGGAGGAACGGAATCTAAACATACGATCGGCCAATCATCATCCAGGAATCAGCCTTCAGCTCGGTCCCTCTCTTAACCATCCGAACGAACTGAACCACAAGATATAATAACCCTGCGAGGACAGACCCAAGCAAAAAATGTAATAACGCCATTCCAGCTTAACAGGAAGTTCGCACCAGCGGGCTCGGAGAGGGAAGAGAGGTTGAGGGGCGGTGCACGATATGGCATGGTTATATACAGGGCGCACGTGGCGAAGAGGGCCCGAGACCGAGAATCGTATTTGACACGGGCACCCGTAACGAATTGTTACAAAGAGTCCGATGTCTGCCATTGATCGAAGCTTGGTGGGCGCCCATGTCCCCGGTGCAATTGCGGTGCCTTCGGTTTCGATGAACTCTATAAATACACCGTTCTAAGGTAAGGAGGCGCTGAGCAGTACGGAGGTGTGCATTATTTTGACCCATGTATGTCGTTCCGCTGGTCGACAAAGCGCAAACGCATTTCGGTCATATGCACCGATAAAGCGAGAGGACCGAAACCCAGTCTCGGGACAATAAGCCACTGACCCCACATTATAGGGCTAGTTGAACTATTAGGGATGCGAGAGTAAGTGCAGGCACACAATTGCAAGGGGTGGCAGTATGGAAGGAGAAGTTTTCTTGGGGACTGTGCAAAGCCACTTGACGCTCAATGTCGCTGCCCATAGTTTAGGTAAGTTGACGAAACATTGCCTTCTCAGGCTGTGTTTACCAACACGCTGCAAACAGGGATGTGTCCCAAAGGAGCCGCATACATAGTATATTTATGTATAACGGCGAGTAAACACCAGCGGCACCTTTCGTGGTGCCACGGACATGACGTGCTGCGGGCGTAGGAACCGCTCTCGACGTGCCTGCGCAAGTAGGGTCAACTTAGGCACCACTAGGCGAATTCTTTGACTGAAAAACGTACCCGAATACTCTCCCCTGGGATATCCTGGAACAACGCGTTATCAACTGAGACTTCGTAGCGTGCTAGGATCGCGGCAATAGCAGCAGTAGCTTCAGCCTCAGCAAACCTTCATAAGGTGTTCAGTACTATTCAACTAATTTGGGTTAGCCTAAGCGCACTTTTGCCCCAAGCAAACTTTTCCACCAGTCGAGAAAGGTACAAACGCATCTCGATTGTATGCTCCACTGAAGCGAGATGGTCGGAACTCTTCAGGCTCGGGCCAGTACTTTGCTAATACCCAATCGTAATGTAAGCTTGGCATCCAGCAACGTATGGACTTACGGTTGTAGTGGATTGCAGCATGAGATATGAGGATGTGTGAGTTAGCTGGAACGATAATGTCTTCACGACCGGTGTTGTTCCGCGCGACACTCAAGACCGTGTCTCGCTCTGCGATTCTCGTGTTGAATGAGGTCTGAGTACGGCTGTACGTTAGCAGGCTGAAGTATTGAAGGCCGAAGGGAAGGATACGAACCACAGGGTACATGCGAAGCGATTCCCAAAATGCGCCTGTGACGAGCTTCAGCTTTTCCATATCTGCGTAGTCCTATACAAGTTATTAGCAGTGAGAGAACAAATGGTGTACAACTTACTAGGCGGGACCGCGTACCCATGACCTGCTTAATTTGTTCATAGACCTCTTGTTGCGCCTCGGGATACAATGCTAGGAGTCCAAGGGTGAAAGCAAGCGCACTTGCCGATGTCTATGCAATACAGTGAGTAACGTCCTTGTGGGTAACGTCATTTGTCCTAGATACTCACATCGTGGCCAGCAAAAATGAATAAAAATGCATTCCCTAACAATCCGACGCTGGGTGAATGTGAAATCCAAAAGTCCCAGCAAAGCACCTACCAATTACGTCCTGATCCGTCAATCCCCTCCCCGTCTCGATCGCACTTTGATCACTCGCGGCTACTAACACACTAAACACGTTTTCCGCAACTAGGTTCGCGCTTGAATCTCCGCTAGAGATGTCCTGGGCTTGTTGGCCCCCACTGCGATGAGTTTCAATCATCTGGCGAAGGTATCTCTGTCGCGGGGATGCTAGTTGACATGGTTTCAACTCAACCAGCTTAGACATACCTCAAGTTCGTCAAAAGCAGTGCTTATGGTTCGCGTTTTTTCGGTCAGCCCGTCGGCCCATTTTGGAGTGAGTACCCTGCGGAAATGATCTCGCGAATTTAGTCATGTGGATTGACAGTAACATGGCGTTTACCTTGCCACGATTGAGGTCGACACAACCTTGACTGCATTCTGAAAAGACATGGTAAAGCCGGGCCATGGCTGTTCGTAATCTTCCGTCCAAGAGAGGCGATAGCCCAGAGCGGCAGATGATATCACCATGAGCGTCAGCTTAACAAAGAAATAGTTAGAACCCCGCCGAACTCGAGCGTACACATACACAATACTCACAGTTTTTGTCATATCTTTGGCATGGGCAATGCGCACTTTCTGCCCATAGTTCAAGTCCCAAATCTCGAAGAGTTGCTCGATCGCAGTCATAGTCTCGTTCCATACAAGTGTTGGGGGAGTCTACACACAATGTTAAAGTTGTCCTATAGCCGATATCGTTAGGAGTTGAAACCTGACCTCCGTGAAAGCGCGGTGTCCAATCTTGCGCTGGAGTTTCCATTCCTCTCCCTCCAGGGTGAACATATTGTTACCAAATAAACCGAAGAATTTTTTGAGAGTCTCCGCATCACGAACAAAAAGCGCGCGGGGTCGGGTTATCTCCTGTTGCAAGTGAGTTCCTGGTGCTTCGGTTGAAGTTCACCCAAACTCCCTTACTTTGTAAGCTTGAGGATCCGCGATAAACACCACACATCTTGTTGGACTCGTCATGGAAACCTCAACGTACCCGTCCGTTCCGAGGCGCTCGAATTCTGGAACCAAATACCCATAAGCCAACATCTTTTATTCTTCGAGAAACCAAACCTGAATATTTAGAGTCGATCGAGTAACAGAGTCCATGGGCAATCCCAGGGAGGCTGAGCCAATCAGGAAATGCGACACTGATCGGGCTTCTGCGTTACCAGACGCGGTCAGGGAAACACACCCAGGAAGAGAATACGCCACAAGCGTACAATGTACCAAAGAGCATCCACCTGTCTGCCTTCAGCTCTTTCCCTCGCTTTAACATCCGCACAAACTGAACCAACAGCCACAACCCTGTGCACACGATTACGAAGGCCAGAGGCGACACCATGCCTGTTTTACCGCGTGCGGAACCACGGAGGGGGATGATGGTCGTGAATAAGCTGCCGGGTCGCGCTTATATATACATAGGGCTCACCCTGAGGCACGCACTGTTTTTGATGCAGGGATAGCTGTCATTTGAATCAGCGGCGTTTCTCCCACACCCATAATTATTATCCGATACCCTCAGCCTCAGCACGCAGATATATCTACTATAATTAATACCAAAAGCTAGACTAGAGCGTACGCAACTGTTGGCTAAATAGGAGTGGAGTTGCGCCATGGTTTGATCGGGTAACGGTATACAACCGGCGGGTCCCGATGGGGTCCACGGGCGTCAAAAGGCCCGTGAACCTGCCTTACTTGGACGAACCGTCGCAGTCAACCGAGCGCGACGCTCGATCCTCTAGGGGGGATTGGGGCTTTCCCCCGGGAAAAATGACGAGAAAAGCCGGCGGTAAAACGTTTACCCGCCAGGTTCCTTTGTTATTTTGTCCTTTCGCTACATTTTCCCATCGTTTTGCCTGGGGGAAAGCCCCAATTCCCCCTAGAGATCGTACTCGTCCGAGATAGAGTGCACGCACAAACGTGTGTTCAACAGTGCTAAGGAGTCCAGAGGCATGTATGCGCAAGATTTATGTACGGCGAGTAAACACAAGCGGCACCCTTCGTGGCGTTATGGTCAAAAAATGATTAGTTTCTAGCAGCCGCACGCGTCGCGCCTGTATCACAGAGCTATATCAGATGCCACTAGACGAGTCATTCACTCTAATTACGCACCCAAATACTTTCTCCCGGAATATCTGGGAACAGCGCGGTATCGACTGAAACTTCGTATCGTGCAAGAATAGTCGCTAGCGCTGCGGTCCCCTCAGTCTCAGAGAACCTTTATAAATATAATATCAGTGATATACGGGGATACCCGGTGCAGTATAAACATACTTTTGGCCAATGCATACCTTCCCGCCAGTCGAGAATGGAACAAACGCATCCCTGTTATACGCGCCACTGAAGCGAGAGGGCCGGAACTCTTCAGGCTCGGGCCAGTAAGTCGCTGCAGTTCCACCGTGATATTAGGTAACATCTAATGAGAAAAAATTGCTTACGGTTGTAGTGGATTGCAGCATGAGAAATGAGCATATAAGAACCGGCGGGGACAACGAGGTTTTCGCGCTGACTGCCGTCAGACCCTGGACCGTTCCGCGCAACGCTCACGACCGTGTCCTCCTCCGCAAGTCTGACGTTCTGCGGAGCCTGAATGTGCTCGTAAATTAGCAATTATTGAGGCTTTCAGACCAGCAGATAGCTACGAACTGGAGGGTACATGCGCACTGATTCAAGAAATGCACCAGATACGAGCTTCAACTCTCCAATATCGGCATATTCCTACACAGTTGGTCAGCGGCGCAGCAAAATGGGGCCCTACTACCCTCTCACCAAACGGGAACGCGAGCCCATTACTTGTTTGATCTGCGCGTGTAATTCTTGCTGTATTTGAGGATGTAACGCCAAGAGTCCAAGCGCGAAAGCGAGCGAACTTGCTGTAGTCTATTTACATAAAACGCGTAATATGGTAACGTGCAACTGGCTAGGGATTTGGGCTTGGTGCTCACCTCGTGACCTGCGAAAAGGAACAGAAACATGTTTCCTGTCCGCGTATCCGCTCTAGTTGTATACGGCATGAGATCCTGGTGGGACACATACCAATTACCTCATCGTCCGACAACCCCTTGCCTTCCGCGGTTGCGTCCTCTGCGCTCGCAGCTACCAGGACGCTGAACACGTTTTCAGTGACTTGAGCTGAGTTGAGCGCTTTGGATGCATCATGTGGGTAACTGCCTTCCCTCCGTTGGGTATCCAGCATCTTACGGAGGTATCTCTGCGAGATAGTTGTTAGTTGGTTTCAACCTATCCCAAAGAAAACATACCTCGAGCTCAGCATAGGCCGTTGTGACCATGCGAGTCTTTTCAGTCAGTCCTTCAGCCCATTTTGGAGTCAGTACCCTAAATAAACCGGAATTAGTGGGTAGATTAGCAAGGAATATACGCAAATACTTTGTTATAACCGAACTAGACACAACTTCTAATGCCTTGTGAAACGACATAGTAAAGCCCGGCCAAGGTTCATCCTGGTCCCCCACCCAGGAAAGACGCTGACCCAAAGCGGCAGAGGAGATTACCATCAGCGCTAGCTGAGAGATAAAGAGGGTCAGTAACGAATAATAGCACGTATATATGGTACCAACTATCTTCGTGACGTCTTTGGCGTGTGAAACGCGGACTCTCTGGCCGTGGTTCAGGTCCCAAATCTCGAAAAGCTGTTCCAATGCAGCGGTGGTCTCCGCCCAAACTAGCTTTGGGGTTTTCTGAACACATCTTAGTTATCACCAATTATCCAGTGAGGTTTGCGACTCTCTCACCTCTGTAAACGCTCGCTGAGCGATCTTGCGGTGACGCTTCCAATCGTCTCCCTCGAGTATGACCAAGTTGTCTCCAAATAAACCAAACAGGGGCTTCATAGTTTTCAGGTCTCGAACAAAAGGCGCGCGGCCTCGAGTTATATCCTTTCGTAACCAATCAGCTTAGTACAGAACCACGGGGATACTGAAGATATCCTAACCTTGTATGCTTGGGGATCGGCGATATACACTACGCATTCTCGGGGGTTTGTGATCGAAACCTCAATATATCCATCCCTCCCAATACGTTGAAAATCTGTACGCCGTTAGTCGAGTTAGTGTACGCCCTGGTCTAGACGTCGAAAAATCCAAACCTGAGTATTTGGAATTAATCGTTTGGCAAAACCCGTGTACGATTCCACGGATATCAATCCAGTCAGGGAAGAAAATTCGAATGGGCGACCTAGCGTAGTAAATGAGTAAACCCGACGGCAAGGAAGAAGCTTCTGCATACGATCGACCGATGAGCATCCACCTATCTGCCTTGAGCTCGTATCCCCGCTTCAGCATCCGTGTAAACTGAACCAAGAGCCACAGTCCCGGACACGCAACTCCAAGCATCAGAGGTGTTACCATATTGGTGTCGAGCGGAAGTCTTGGGGGAGAGAATCATGTATCGATAGCTAGCCTATATATATAGGCAACTTGACGCCCCGCTCCTGCAGGGACCATTTCCCATATGACTAATACTTGTCAAGTGGCGCCATTAGCCTTTATGATACGACAGCCAGGGGCAAGCACCCCCACCGAACCAGCCAGGGACCAGGTCGGTCGACGACGGCTTAAACTCAGCCAATCTCACACCACCATGTCAATAAAAATCAATCACATCAAATTCGCCTCGGCTCACAACTCAAACAAAGATAGATGAGAACCATTGACACAGACTTGGGTAAAAGGGAAAAAAAGGAAATCAAGATGGATGGACAGATGGAAACCTTGGGTCTCGGAGCCCGAGCCCCATTATCGAGTACATTCCGAGTATGCAAACAACAGGAAGGGTAGATTGCGAGATGGGAATTGAGATCACAGGTAAAAATAGAGGGTAGAAACAGGTGGCGAGTTCGTATGAGGGGAGGTGGGAGAGAGAGAAATCATTATCACTAAAACATCATTAGGCATCAACAACGCTCCTAATCAGAGCTCTTCCGCTTGTCCTTCTTATCCTTCTTCTTCTTGTCGCTACCCGCAACGCTGTCCGCCTCACCACCTTCAACGTCCGTCGACATCCGTGCGCTTCCCTCGCGGCTCAGCCTCGGGAACCCAGGGCTACCGGGCGGCGAAGCCACACCACTCGCCGCCGAGCTAACGCTCCCGGTTCGGTTCGGGGCCTGCGACACCCTCCGCGCGAGACGAGCAAGGCTTTGTCCACTCTTGGTAGCAGCGCCTGTCGACATCTTCCGCCACCGCTGCGCGGCCGCCTTGATACGTTCACCGTCAACACCGGCTGCAAACGAGACGCCAGGAGTCGACGCGTCCGAAGTGGCCTCCTTGAGCGGGGGACGGGACGAACCAGCAACAGACGCGTCATCATCACCCTTGGGGAACTCGGCCGGTGCAGGGGCCGACGAATCAGGCGCAGGGGATGCAACTACAGCGGAACCGTTCTCAGCCTTGGGCGCATCCTCGCTCGTGGGCTCGGCAGCAGCAGCTTCGGTCGTCTCGTTCGCCTTGGCCTCTCCCTCCTCTGTCTTGGGCGCAGCCTCGCTGGAAACGACGGCGGCATCTGGTTTTACTTCGGTCACGGCTGCAACCTCGCCACCTTCAACATCCGTCGACGATCGTCCATGTCGGTTCGGGGCCTGCGACACCCTCCGTGCGAGACGAGCAATGCTTTGTCCGCTCTTGGCAGCAGCACCCGTCGACATCTTCCGCCACCGTTGTGCGACCGCCTTGATACGTTCACCATCCACACCAGCTGCAAACGTGACGCCAGGAGTCGACGCGTCCGAAGTAGCCTCCTTGAGCGGGGGACGGGACGATCCAGCAACAGACGCATCATCATCACCCTTGGGGAACGAAACCGGTGCGGGAGTCGACGAATCAGCTCCAGGGAATCCAACTGCCGCAGAACCACTCTCAGCCTTGGGCGCATCCTCGGTCGTGGGCTCGGCAGCAGCAACAGCTTCGGTCGTCTCGTTCGCCTTGGCCACTGCCTCTGCCTCCTTGGGCGCAGCGTCACCGGAAACAACAGCGGCATCGGGGGGTACCTCGCTGCTCGGTGCCTCTGTCCCAGCCGCAACCTCGCCACCTTCAGCATCAGTCGACGCTCGCCCGCTGCCATGTCGGGTCGGACCATGCGACACCCTCCGTGCGAGACGAGCAATGCTATGTCCACTCTTGGCAGCAGCACCTGTCGACATCTTCCGCCACCGCTGTGCAACTGCCTTGATCCGTTCGCCATCCACGCCAGTCGCAAACGTAATGCCAGGGGTTGACGTGCTCGAAGTGGCCTCCTTGAGTGGAGGACGAGACGAATCAGCCACAGACGCATCATCATCGCCCTTGGGGAACGAGACCGGTGCAGGAGCTGACGAATCAGATCCAGGGAACGCAACCGCCGCGGAACCGTTCTCGGGCTTGGGCACGACCAGGGCCGCGGGTTCGGCAACAGCAGCCTCAGTCGTCTCGATCGCCTTGACCTCTGCCTCTGCCTCCGCCTTGGGCGCCGCATCACCGGAAACAACAGCCGCAAACGAAACATCCGGAATTACTTCACTGTTCAACGCCGCTGCCCTGATCGCAAGTTCTTCAGACGAAGCCGCAGGCGGGAAGTGTTCAACCGGGACAGAAACCGGACCGGGACCCAGCAAGACAGGGCCACCCTCGGTCGGAACGATGCCTCGGTGGTCGGGAGTATCAACAGTAGGGATGGGGAGAATATGCGCCTCGTTGTTGTCGTGCTCGGGAGCATCAACGTCATATCCAGGAACGTGGCCAGCGTCAGCCTTGTGTGCATCTGGGATCGAACGCGTGTCATCAGCAGACGAGATCTGATCGGCCCACATCGCGGCGAATCGGCCATCGCGCTCGACGAGTTCACGGTGGCTGCCAGACTCGACAATCTCTCCATTGTGCAAGACCAAGATGCTATACTCCACACGTCAGTATAATCCCTCATATCAACAATATCGTACTCACACATCCGAGTTGGCAATGGTCGACAACCGATGAGCAATCGACAACGACGAGCGGCCATCGACCAAGTTCTGCAGGGCTTTCTGAATATCTCGTTCGGTGGTGGTATCCAACGCCGAAGTAGCCTCGTCCAACAAGATGACGCGTGGGGACTTGAGAAGGGTCCGAGCAATCGACACACGTTGTTTCTCGCCGCCGCTCAGGCGCACACCGCGCTCGCCGACCTTGGTATTGTAGCCATCAGGGAATGAAGTGATCCGCTCGTGCATCTGCGCAGCGCGCGCCGCGTTCTCGATCTCCTCGGCCGTAGCGCCAAACTTGCCATACCCAACATTGTAGGCGATCGTATCGTTGAAGAGCACGCTGTCCTGAGGAACCACACCGATGGCCTTGCGAAGGCTTGCCTACAAAAAAGTCAGCCTCATTGCAAGCTCACGGTGATGAATCAACTCGCCTGGGTAACATCCCGAATATCCTGACCATCAATGCGGATTGCACCGTTTCCAGGCGCAAGATCGTAGAACCGATACAGAAGACGCAGAATCGTGCTTTTGCCGGAGCCAGACTCGCCCACGAGCGCAACCGAGCCACCCCTGGGGATCGTAAATGAAATGCCGTTGAGCGCAGTCGAGCGGTTGTCGTAAGAAAAGGTCACATTGTCTGTTCATGAGGCGAGTCAGTGCGTGATTCAAGAGGCCAAGCCGAGAAGTGTCGCGTAAAGGAAGCGAGAGATCAAGAAGCAATGCGTCAAAGGGTCGTGGTGTGGCGCAAGCCGCGAGATGCGACGAAGAAATCCATCTCAAAGACTCACCAAACTCAATCACGCCATCGGTAACGACCAACTCCTTCGCGTCCGGCTTGTCGCGCACCTCGCCAGATTCATCGAGCAACTCGATCAGACGCTCCGTGTCGACCAAGTTCTGGTTGATGGAACGGTAGACATAGCCAAGGCTGTTCAGCGGGGTGTACAGCTGCGAGGAGGGCAAGCGATAGGAGATGCACGTGAAGAGCAAAAACAGTGAGTTATGAGTCAGCAGGGCACGCAAAAGGACTCACTTGAGCAAGATACGTAATGAAGATGATGAACCGCTTCAAAGCTTCCTGAGAGGGACGCGACGAATCTAAAGTAACTATCAACGAGCCAACGAGCAACCCCACACTCTATCTCACTACGTCAGCCCTCTTCTTATCTAAATGAACTGACAACTCACAAGGACGAAGTTCTGAGACAAGTTGAGCACGTTCAAAGAAGCTAAACCCCACAATCGGACATCAGTTTTGGAAGCGACGTTTAGGGAGCGGAACGAGACAATTCCGGAAATACCAGGTGAAAGGAGGAAGAACGTACCCATAACCCTAAACTCCATGCTCTGATACTTGGCAATTGCAGTCCGATAACGTTCACCCTCGTGTTGTTCGCCACCAAAATACTTGACGGTCTCATAGTTGAGCAAGACGTCGGTGTGGATCCCGCGCGTCGTGACATCGGCATTGTTCATCTCGCGCCTGATCTTGGTGCGCCACGTCGTAAGAGCGATGCTCAGTGCAACTATTGACCCAGTCAGCCCTGCCGTGAAAATTTAACAAAAAATGACTTACTGTACGTAACCATCACCACCGCAACTATCACGCTAAGGACCGGGCCAAAGTACCAGAAGAAAACATAGAGGGCAATCGAAATATCGGCAAGCGTCGGGATAATGTTGAAGAACAGCAACTCGAAAATATGGTTGATCGCCGCGCCACGGTCGAGGATACGGAGGACTTCACCGGTCTTGCGGCGGGTGTGCCATGCAAGCGACAAGTCGAGGATGTGATCGAAACAGAGTTGGGACATGGACCGGTCCGAGTATTGCATGACAGGTGCCCACAGGATCTAGACGTATTACCTTTTCAGTCAGGTTACAATAAACTCAGATCGTGGTGCGGACTTACATCTCGCAATGCAGCCAAGCCACCGGAGCTTTGCAAGAACCGCAAACCGACATACCAGAGCAGCGGAGACCAAATCTTCTCGCGCGGCTCGTCCCTCGCGAACACATCGACGACCTGACTGAGCTTGAACGGGGTGACCGCGTTGACGACTCGTCCGAGCGTAACGATCAACAAGCAAATGGCGGCCAAGAGCTGCAGTCCGTAGTTGTTGCTCGGCCACAAGTACGGAGCCAAACGCTTGAGACGTGCACCAGTCTCGGACCAGGACAACGGCTCGGTGCGTGCGGGCTTGTCTGCGGCCGCAGCCGAGGTCGAAGGGCCGCCGATCGAAGGTGCGGGAGTGTGGGCCCGGCTTGGAGGATTGGTAGAGGGTGCAGGGGGGTTGAACGTGCCGTATTTAGCCTTCGGAGCGGAGAGTCCGGCGGAAGTGGTTGCGGTTGACGGGATGAGTAGCGAAGTCTCGGCGGTCTGCGGGGCCGGAGAGGACTGGGTGGGCTCGTACGCCGTGCGCGGGTAGAACAAGACGGCAAAGAGGACGAAATCGACGAGGGAGCGCAAGACGGTGATGCCAAAGTGGACTGCGGGGGCGTATCCGACGGGGACGATAGGATAGGGCTGCTCGGGGATCTGGTTCCCTCCATGAACTACGGAACAAGCATTAGCCTGGGGAAATGACGATTGTGGCGAACTCACCTTTCCAGATGGGGACGACAAGGGGAATGAGCACGGCCATGGCAATATCACAAACGAGCGCAACAAACACAAACGTCTTGAGCAGCTTGGACTCCCAGATAGAGGCACCGTGTGTGTCCTTGTACGATCCGACGAGTGCAAACCCAGCAAACGCCACGAGGAGCGCGACGGCGTAAAACTCGATGCCGCGCCAGGGCGGAAGCTCGGTCTCGACGACGTGCTTGAAGATAGCATTGGCTACGGTTACTGTGCCATCGAGAAACGCGGTGAACGCTGCGAGAGTGAGGAGCGAGAGGATGAGCTGGCGGCGCGGGACCTTGACTGCGCGGACGACCGAGACGATGGGCGAGTGGCCGTTGGTCGCTTCTGCGGATGGCGGGACGGGGCCTTTGAGCAGCGGCGAGATGGCGAGCAGAGCAAGCAGGACGGCGGACTCGCCGACGCGCAGGCGAAAGAGGGCGTCGGGGGACACGGGGGCGTGGGGCATCGCAGACATAGTCTGGACGCGGTCGTGAGGGTCGTGGACGTCGTCGGGGGGATTCGTGAGCGACTCGCGCAAAGTTATACTGGGCGGATCACGTAAGCGCGCCTCCCCTCCGGCTCCTCAAAACACGAGGTTGCCGCATGTCCCTTTCTGCGATGGACCAGATCTCCCCCCCGCATATAGCAAGTCTTCATATCGTCGTGCGCAAATTCGACGCCCGCCGCTCGCCTGCTCACTAATGACCACGCGCGCCGCCCCTGTTCGACCTCACTTGCCTCTGGGACCATCCCTTTCTTACTCTTTTCCATCCTCTTCACCCCGCGTGACTCCAGATCTGCCCCTATTTCCGTTCCACTCTGGGGACTTCCGTGTGACACCATAGTGCCCCCTGTGCCCTCCGCTCCAACGGCCCGCATGGCGCAGCTAGAACCCGTCCTCGGCGCCATTTCGAGCGTGCATCGGCCAGCGATAAGCCACTATCGCTGTTGTTTGCCCGCTAAACAATCCAAGCTTGAAACCCACGCGAATATAATTTACAATCATTTCCCATTTTGGTCGCCGATGACGTACAATCAGGCGCCGAATGTCGTGTCAGTTGTTCGGTCCTCTTGAACCGGACCACGACACACCGGCTGGATCCAGACGGTCACAAGAGTATATGCTGTTGGACATTTCGGTTTGACTGGGCTTTACTGCTGTCTTTTCATCCGTCCTCATGGCTCTGCAACATCTAGACGCCCTTCTTGCCTACACGGGCCTAGTCGCCCTCGCCACCACATCAGTGTACCTCGGGTCTCTCGGATCCCACAAGGTCAGCCCCGTCCCCGCCCCTATTTCTTATCTTTTCCTCACGCAATGTTCAGCCCCGGAGACAAAAAGAGGGTGACGCAGACTCGGACGACGAAGATGATCTTGGTGAACGCCTCTCCGCGTCTGACGCAATCTGGTTTCCTGTCATCGGATCGGTCGTCCTGGGCGGGTTTTACCTGGCGTTCAAGTATCTTGGCGATGTGAGCATGTTGTTTTCGCGTTGTTGATGGATCTAACTTGCTCGTGCAGGAATGGATCAATAAATTGATGGGGTACTACTTTCTCGTGGCTGGAGTAGCAAGCGTCTGGAACGTATGTGCCCATCCAAATAGATTATCTAGCCCTTATCGTCTTTTTAGTGCCTCGCGAGTCTCGCAAAATACCTCTTTCCTCGAGCCTACAAATCCACTCCACTCATTCCTCTCCCACTCGTTGGCATAAAACTCCGCCTGCCCACCCTTGTCCTCCTTCTACCCAGCGCACTTCCCTCCCTCTACTATTTCGTCACTAAATCCAAGTCAGCGCTCCTCACGGACATCCTCGCGCTCTCCGTTGCCCACAGCGCTCTATCAACGCTTAAACTCGACAGCCTACAAACAGGGTGTGTCTTGCTTGGAGGGCTATTTTTCTACGATGTCTGGTAAGCTCTTCGCATCCCCCTCCCGTAAGCCAAACTAAATATTCGCAGGTGGGTGTTTGGAACCTCTGTGATGACCACGGTCGCAACCTCGCTCGATATACCCGTCAAACTACTCTTCCCGCGCTCGATCCTTTCTCTCCTCTCACTTGTCCCAGCACCTGAAAAGAACCAAAACATGCTCCTCGGCTTGGGGGACGTGGTGATACCGGGTACGCTCGTAGCGCTCGCGCATCGCCTAGACATGCACCTCCGACGAAAGAAGCAACAAGGCAACGAGAAAGATAACGTCAAGGGAAAGAGGAAAGCGGGGTCAAGTTACTTGCGCGCCACGCTCATTGGCTATTTCGTTGGTCTGAGCATGGCCTTTGCAGCGATGCACATGTTTAGCGCCGCGCAACCTGCGCTGTTATACCTCAGGTGAGTCTGTATTTTCGAGGACGGGATGCATGTTTAACTGTGGTTGGATTCGATCGGTAGCCCCTCGTGCTGCCTTGCTTTCATATTCAACGCTGTTAAACGGGACGAGCTGGGATACGTGTGGAACTGGGAGGACGGCGCTGATGAGAAAAAAGAGAAAGAAAAGGCGGATAAAGAGAAGAAAGATAAGGAGGGCAAGGAGTCTTGATATACAGCGCACTCGTGTTCCTATCGTCCTCCACAAAATGTAATTTTAATTTTAATTTCTGTCCAAGGAAGCAGTAGCTTGTGATCGACCCAAAGCCAAGACGGTTTAGCAATGTGCTTACTGCAGTTGAGTGTTAATCAATTCCAAAATTCAACTAAAACCTACTTTTCCATGCTGAAATTTCACTTTTCTCACGCAAGCGCGGGTTTGTCAGCTATTTGCGCCTGTTTGACGCGGTCCTTGAGCAGGTTCGTGTCCGACAATCGTCAATTAATTAACACTATATTTTATCTGTTGTTGTCTATTTTATGTCCATTACCTTTATTCTTCATTTTTGCGCCGCTAGGCCGACGGGCTTGCTGCAGCTCGCAGGTTGACCTTGTTTTTGGCTGTGCACTTACGAGCCTCGCTTAGGCTTATACGCACGTAAGGTTCAGAGCAATCAGAACGTTGCTACAACTTGCACAGATAGGCATGTACGAAGCGATTCATCCATAAACCATAAAATACTGGACATAGAGCGCATATAGTCGGGAATGTGCACACTGCATGCATATGTACAAGGGAGAACTCAGCAATAGCACAGCAAATAAACGCTGATACTCACATCGTGAATCTCTCTCTCAAGGAGCGACGTTATTTGATTGCTTGTAGGTCTTCCTTGACACATTCCACGCATTCGACATCGCTTCCTCGATATTCGTGCGGTGTTCCGGCGTCTGTCCGGGCACCGATTGAATAAATTTTCCGATATTTAGCTGGAAAGCTTCAAGTGATAGCTCTGCTCCTTCGTCTTGTAAACGTAATTTTAGTCGCCTCTACGCGATAAAGATGGTAAGAAACTGAGTCGTTAAATGCTAGAGTTACGCTCACCTCAAACCGGATAGTAGCTTGCACCTTCTGCCTATCGTTATCCCCAAGCTCCTTCACGATGCCCTCTGCTACCCATCCGACGAGGTGTGCCAAAGTACCCTCGACCAGACTGATAACCTTATCTCGAGTAGCGGTCCACGCATTCTCCCAAACGTCATTCCAAACCGTCCACACATACTCCCACATCTCGTCTCGTTTGGGGTCGGCTAACTCTGGCCCTGTCCTCCGAACGACGTCCTGGACACCCTGGAGTGTTGCAGCAATACCAGCTCTGAAGACTATATCAAGAATGTCTCCATGGGTCATGCCTGGGCGGTATTGTTCTTGGCCCGCCGCACGTGCGGCTGGCAGTGCGGCCCGAAGCGCCTCGTTCCAAATCTGGCTGAATTGGATCACGTTCTTGCCGAGAAGCCAATATTTTAGGCGCTGCAACGACGAAAGACGACGGAAACCTTGGTCAATTGTATCTGGTTGGACATCGCCATAACCTTGGGGAACGGCCTCTAAGATGCTGTCCCACAAAATTTCAAGTATTCCCTCTTTGATGGGCTGCCGCAAGTCTTCAAGTAGTTGGTTCAGCCAGAGGCGATTTTCAACTACATCCGCAACACTGGTACGTTCTCGAGCACCGTTCTGGTTTTCTTCTGTAGCCCCGGTTTCCAAAATAGTTCGAAATACTGGAACCAACCGCGTCTCCAGCTGAGCATAGACTTGCTGGTCAAGCTTTTTTTTCAAGCCGAAGTGAAATTGTATTTTGAGGCACTGGCGCAATAAGCCACGTAACACTGGTGCGGGGAGACACCACACAGCTAGCTCCTGGTTGCTAAGACCTTGGTTGAGCCTTTTGCTAGTTACGGTGTCGAAGGCAGCCACCGCACTAAGGCCTACGTGTAACAGCGCCTCGACCACTCTGTCGCCGATAGTAGCGCTGGTCTCGGCCAGCCTAACAGCGATGCGGGACTCGACGGCGGTGGGCGACGGGACGGTGAAGGGAAGGAGATGCCGGGTCATAAGCATGACGACAGTCCAAGAGAAGAAGTAGCAATTGTACTCTCGAAGAGTGTAGTTGCGAGCTTTTTTGTCCTGAGCGATGGCAAAGCACGCCGAGATGATTAGAAAGATATCTGCTTCTGCGGGGAGGCCCAGCCTGATCTCCCAGTGAGTCGACAGCTCTATCTCGATTAGGTCTGCCTTGGTAACGAGCCGGGCTTCGTCGGCAGCTCTATGAGGCGGCTCCTCGCCTGGATCTTGAGGGCCGGTGGGTATGAGCGCGCTCTGTAGGGTTCGAGGACGTCTATCAAAGCGCCAAATAGAGTCATCTTGCAAGTACGCGACGACGAATCTGTGAGGTATGGCGTCTCTAGTGATACGGATTTCGAGTCGGTTGATTATCTTGCCATTCTTGAAGGTCTTCCGACACCAGTCGAATATCTCGCCCTCGCCCCATTCGGTGCCAAATTCCATGGTGCATCGCGACTTCTGGAAACTTCCAGAGCTTGGGATGGAGGCGAAAGGCATCCTATCGTATACAAAGCGAAGGGGGAGTGTTGGGAGTGTTATCGGTGAGCGACCCTGCCTATGTTAAGTGCCTGCAGGCGCACGCGTTAGTGCCTCACGGGGACACGTTTTTTTAAGCCACAATGTCACTCAAGGCGTGTAGATCTAATTCATTGATAGGCTTGTTTTGTTGCGGGTTGGGCTCCTCGGCAAAACAACCCGTGCTTCAGAGACACTGGAACGGTCTTTATCGCCGAAGAGGACGTGGGATCGTGCTCCCGAGCGCTCTGAGGGTATACCCGGAGGTCAAGTGTGTTGGTACAGATACAAGGCTGGGTGCTCATTGGAATTATGCTGCTCCCAAACCTCAGGGGCTGAGGTTTATGGGTCATAGGAACCACGCCGGAGACGAGGAAGGGGGGTTCCTTCAGCTGGTGGAGGCCAGGAGCAGGAGGCGCCGGGTGGATCCAGGGTGCCCCCTGATCCAAAACAGAAGCTCACGAAGGTTATTTGGCCAGTGGTCATTTGGGAAGGCAAATTTATGCTACATATTTGCTTGGAGGTATTCAGAGGTAAGTACAAGCTTTGGCTGGTTGAATTCCGAGTACGTGCTTTGTTTCAGCACACTTCAAAAGGGTAAATCTGACAGTTGTTCAAGTTTCATGCATCTAGCCCCGTTCCCCCGTCTCTTTGACGTTGTGTCGGTTATGTACGTTTGGTCAAGAAACGACGACACGAGCGAAAAGTCTTTTGCGCGCGTTTCAGGCCACAGCGCTTGTGTCAGGGCTGGTCAGGGTTAGGCTGTACGAGGGGTCAACTATACTTCAGACACAGCCGACACTCTGGTATATCAACTTGCAATTGTGCTGGATCACATCAACAATCCCCTGCTATGAGAGTTGAGCTTCCCATCGTCTCATTTATCTGCACGGTCCTTGTCCTCATCCCCCTTCCCTGGCATTGGAAGGCCCGCAATGTTTCTACACTCGCTATTATCGCCTGGCTCTCCCTTATCAACTTCACCCGCGGCATTAACGCCATCGTCTGGGCCAACACTGTCGTCGTAAAGTATCCCGTGTGGTGCGACATTGGTGGGTGCTTATCGCTCCGTCTTCACCTTTGTGCTCAGCAGTTTTCAGTGACCAAGCTCGTTATCGGCGGTAGCATCGGTCTGCCTGCTTCGACGCTCTGCATCTGTCGATACCTCGCCGCCGTCGCCTCGCCTCGACACACCATCGCTAATGCTGCAGATAGGCGTCGGCGCATGATCTTTGAGCTCTTGATGACGGTCGGGTTACCATGTGTCGGCATGGCGTTGCGTAAGCGCTCGCCGTTTACTCCCCGTCAGACCTTTTGCTGAAGACCCGACAGACTATATCGTCCAAGGCCATCGGTTCGACATCCTCGAGGACTTTGGCTGCACCCCTGTACGCGCCGTGTCTCCCGGGACGTTGCCTCACTAATTAGTCACGTGATAGACCACTTATGTTTCCGTCGCGGCACTATTTATTGTGTATTTGCCTCCGATCGTGCTCTCGCTCGGCACGCTCATCTATGCTGGTATGTTTGTGGTCCTGCTCTGCACCAATACACGCTTATCGTAAGCCAGGGATTGCCCTGCGCTGGTTCGTCCACCGCCGCGCCCAATTCCGGGATGTTCTCCAGTCCAGCCAGTCTGGTCTCTCCACCGGTCGCTACCTCCGCTTGATTGCGCTCTCGGTCACCGGAATGTTGTTCGCCACCGCGATGAGCCTGTTTGTCCTCATCATCACTGTAGAGGACGGCGGCCTCCGCCCATGGATCGGCTGGGAAGAAGTCCACTCCAATTGGCATCGCGTCGGCCAATTCGCGCGTATCCTCATCCCCCGGTTCTTCTGGGACCGCTTTCTCCTGACCTGGTACATGACCCCGATTACTAGTGTCATTTTCTTCGCGTTTTTCGGGTTCGGCCAGGAAGCCAAGGCCGAGTACGCCAACGCCTGGCGGTGGATCCTGAAGAACGTTCTCAGGATCAAGCCTAAGTCACAACCTGTCTTGCCCGTTTCAGCACGAGGGGGTATTAGCAGCATTAGCACGATCAGTATGCCCGTAATTGTCAAACTCCACAGCGAAACGACCTCGGACGCTGAAAAGTGGGACGATGCCCCTGCCTTGGCATTCATCTCGAGGCCGCCCTCGCCTGACAAGACAGCGGCGTTGGAGCAACAACAATCGCGTCCGTGACCTTGTCTGTCTCTTTCGGGGATTTGTCCGCATATTTTGCTTTTGTGATCTATTTGCTCTCGCTATCCTGGGTTTGGATCGTATATACTTGTCTCAATCACTTACTTTCTTTACATAGTTGACAATCATGGTACACCCATTTGACAAGCTCATTTTGGTGTTTCATCGTGTATTTTGGACTTGAGTATCTACATCGCGTGTGAGCACCAATAAATTCACGAGCGTACAATGCTGATATGCTGGCTGAACCCAAAGGAATTCATGCTGCAACAGGTGTGAATACGAGGCCCCGGGAGCTTTTGGGGGGAACCACCCAGTTCGTCGCCTATACGCTCACTCTATGCACCAGCGGGTTCTTAATTGTAACTTGATAAGGTCTAACAGCCAACACCAAATACATATCAGCCGCAGAACATGACATGACCTCAACTCGCAGGCTGTCACTACCGTATATCCAAATCCTCGTTCCCCTCTCCAGCAGCCGGCCCATCCCCATTTTCAACGACAGCTTTACCCTTGCCTTTACCCTTTCCCTCCACTCCGTTCTCGCCCTCGTGGCTGCTCTCCACATTAATCTCTGGCACACTCCTCTCTATCTCGACTCCAAAACTCGACCCGATGCTCCCCGACCCTGCCGACCCTGCTGAACCTTGGCGTGCCGAATCGGGCAGCGCGCTCCTCAGCTTCGTCAGTTCCTCCACACAGCGCCACACCGTAGTCTGCACAGTCTCGAGCACGCGCAGCCGCTCGTCGATAGCCTCGCGTGTGAGTCGGTCCAGGTTGTTCAGTTGCGAATCAGACAAGCTTGGAGGGAGTTGTCCGGGACGAGGAAGGCTTGACTGGTTTTGTGGTTGCACGGCAGCGGCTGCGCTCGAGCCAAACGTGAAACCTGCTGGCGAAGAACGGGGCAGTGCGGGCTGAGGGTTGATCAACGGAGCGACCGATGTATTCGGGGCACTCGTAAAGTATGGTGATGGTGACGCCATGCCCATCCCAGAAGCGACCGAGCCTGGGTTGTACAACGGGATGAGTGTCGGAACGTGTCCTCTGGTCAGTGATGTTGGTGTCGGAGAAGATACAGGGTCTGAAGGCGTCGACATAGACGCAGGCGACTGTGTGCTCGAACCCAGATCAGGCGCGCCTCCACTCCCAGAAGCAGTCGGCGTTCCGGGTACCGACGCTGGTGCAGCTTTTACGCTCGTCCCGGACACGGGAGATCTTAATGATTCGGTGCTTCGCCCAGTTTGGAACCTGCGCAGCGCGGCCATCGCAGCCGCCTCTCTCGGTGTAGTTCCTGTTGATCCGCCAGCACCCGGCGTCGTCCCAGCCGTTGCCTCTGGCGGCGTCTTGTTCGGAACAGGAACAACTTTTTGAACTGGGGTTGGTGCGGGAGGGGCTGGGCCGGATATGGAGTGATTTGGCTGCGTTGGCGTCGGATCGCGATCAATGGTGTCAGGAGAAGCAACCAATCCCGCACCCGATACCGGGCCGCCTGGCCCAGGAGCAAGTCCACCAGCAGTAGGGCCTGTCGGCGTCGAGTCGAAGCGCTCTCGCTGTTCTCTCTCTCGCTCGTTTGCGGGTGGAGGCGCCCCCCATGGGTGCCACTGGCCACCAGCGTTGAATCCCTGGAACAATCTGGGATGAGGTACTTGACCCCACAAAGGTTGGTTCGCTTGTCCGGCAGGCCACAGAAAAGGCGGAGGGGGCTGAGCTCCTACCACGGGTGGTGCTTGGGGTATCCCGTTCGCTTGGGGTGGCTGTACTTGGCCCAGTCCGTTCCATGCACGATTGAAGAGGGCAATTGCGCCTTGTTGGTTCGGCGCACCGGCAGGGTTGACGTTACCATTCGCATTTCCGTTTGCGTTGTTGGCAGTAGCAGGACGTCCGCTTTCCAAAACTGTCCGACGACTGGGAGCTGGTTAGGTTCGTAGCATGGTTTTCCCATAAAATCCACATACCATGTAGGGCAACTCTGTTGTCTTTCGAGCCATGATCGAAGACAGTGGAAGTGGAAGATATGGCCGCAAGGGAGCTTCTTTGGAGTTGTGTTTGGTCCGCCAGCTACAGCACCAACACCAGCAGCGCCACGCGAAACCATTTCCTCACGGCAAATGATGCAAGTACGATCTCCCAAAGCTTCCATCTCAGCAGGCAAAGCATCGGGGTACCTGTGATCCATGTCCCGAGTCGCAGCGCGGTACCGCATTAAATCACGCACACGGCCAACAAACGATCGCGCTGTGAGGAAGACGTCGCGCACAATGTTGAGGGGAAGACCATAATACGTGAGAACCGTGAGGAAGAACACAAGGTAGGTGGTGAGCTTGAGGAAGTCGGTGAGGAGTTCGACGTAGAAGATGTACATGGACTTGTGCTCCCACGGCGGAGCCTCGTCGCCGCCTCGACGTGAGGCACGATAGATATCGTAGACGGAAATGACGTATTTGAGCCAACAGTTGAACAAGGACGCTAGGAGGATGGTGTACTAGGCATTGGTGTCAGTACCAGCCAGATTATATTGGCCGTCGTGTGACACACCTCGCTTAGGAACAGAACCAGGCCGTCCACACCTTCGTGAAGAATGATTTCGGCCATCGAGCCCATCATGACAATGTCTATGAGTGCAAGGAGGTTGAATAGGGCTATGGTGCGAATGTGGAAGAGCTTTGGTGGCCCAGGATAAGGCTGCTGATCCATCTATGAAGTACATCAGGGATCAAGTTCCGAGCTGAACTTTATGGATACTCACTGCCTCGACACGGTCGGCAAGCAGCCAGTGGAAGGACTTGACGAATAACAATCCTCCAAATAGACACACAAATGCGGCGTCAAAGTCATCTCGGAATATGGTAAATGCCAGCAGAGATTCCGTGAGGAAGTACCACGTTCGGTCGTACAGCCGCTAATCAATCACTATAAATCTTGTGAAGGTAGTCCGAGTCTGGAGTAGACTCACCTCGACTTCGGTCGCTCTCAGGGACCCGAAGAATACGAGTTGCATGACCTTGGCCACAAGGAGAGCCACAAAGACTAGAAAGTTGGCCAGTGTCTGCAGCACATTGAGCTAATATCACATGAATAACAAGAGAGATGCTCACCAGGATGCTCCCATTGCTTTTCGACAGATGGACTATGGCCGAGTAGAAGTTGCTATGAGTGCTCAGCGTGCTGTAGACAGTGAATGCCGCAAGACCAGTCGACGCTGCGCCATAGAGCAACAGTCTATTGGTCGTAAGAGTCGCCCCAGGCATGGCTAGCCAGCCTAACGTCCAGACAACAAATTTAGTAAATGTGGTTCAATTCGGATCGCCTGGCAAGTCGTGGTCGTGACGCGCCATGACGTGTCAGCCTCGGCGCTTGCGCTTGCCCCTGTCCTTACCTCAGACCTCCACGTATGGACTATTGCAATTCGTTTCTTGGAAAGTCACGACGAAATGTTCAAATATACCATTGCTATTTCTCATTGTATATTTCATGCAGCTCTCCCTGTAGCCTTTCACGTTTCACTACCAGGTGCCAAAGCAGCGCAACCTCCCCGGATCCATCGTTCATGAGCTGTGACCAACTTTGCGACAATATCCTCCTCAATCTCGGCGCACCCTTCCCTCAGCTGAACCACCTCCTCCTTGAAAACCGGGGTTTCGCTGTTGGGTCCCTCATCCGCTCGCGTGACAAAAGTGACCTCAAACTTGCGGTTGTCCAGTCGATTGGCGATCACTACTTGGTGACCGTACCTCTCCAGGGCAGCACGAGCCTTGGGTACGAGCAGGTTTTTATCTGTCTCGAGCTGAAGGGGATTTTAGTGAAATTCATACGCCAGAGTGTGTAACACGCACCTTGAACGACACGACGAAGCCCTCCGATGTCCACTCAGAGACCAATGGCTTCAATATCTTGGGGACTTGGTCCATTTCAATGATGAGGCTGCCCTTCTTAGACTGGATCTTGTGTTCCGACTGAAATCATATTCAGTGGCCTTGGCGTTCATGAAAGAGAGTGCACACCCACCAAGCGTTTCCTTGGAACAAAAAAGTCGCTGACCGCTGCCGCCAGATAGTACATGCATCTTCGCCCAACCGAGTTCATTGCATTGCTGATGCCTCTCAGCAAATAGAGATAATCATTTACAGTCACGAAGGTGAGGGTGTGAAGTGTATGGGCTCGATGGACCTCTTGGTAGGCCGCCAGGACCTCGGCGAGTCGTGCCCGCTCAGCGGATGCCACCGTGATGTTAGGTTGTCCCCCATCAGCGCCAGGGCTTAGCTCAATAAAATCGAGGAACGGGTTCGTAGTATGCGAGTAGTGCCGGCTGAAGGGCTGAAGGCTAAATTGTCGGTGCAGGAAAATCACAGCGTAACCCGCTTTGAGGAAATACTCTGCAGATGTTGCACCACGAGTTCCTATGCACATTCGTCAGTATGCGAATTACAGAGCCTGAGACAGACGCTCTACCTGCGCTAAAGTTGTCCAAAAATCGGACCCTGTAAAAAATATAGGGTTAGAACAAATACAAGCTTATCGTCTAGTTCATAAAAACATGACAGGACCAACGCACGAACGGAGGATATCTCACACATGGAGCTCCAGAGGTACGGTCGTTCCCCCGCTCTGACCACGCCATCAGTTGCGTGTGAACAAAGGCGGGGTTGCACTCACGGTAATCAACACAACTTTTCTGTCGGCTTTCAAGCTGCATTCCAAAAACTCCTCAACACCTTTGATATCTGTGTCTAGCCCAGGGGGAGGTGGTTGGGTGGCAAAGTAGGTCTCGGCGGAAAACGGTGCATCGTTTTCGATGGTCTCCATCACGCAGATAAAAGGGACTGTGATACAGCGTGAACGGATGCTGGTTACCGGCCTGGCCCCGATAACGAGCTCGGGCACACTTACAAATGTGTCGATGTGATGGTGGATGTCTTATTGCGCTGGTTAAATGTTTGATCGGGTTTATCACTGTACGAATTTGCAAAAGAATCACGATAAGCAGCGTAGATTATTCCCATAAAAGGGTAGATCAAATACCCCTTTAGTCCGCCTGCCGAGCACTCTGCCAGCAAACACGACCGTGGGATCACCGCACTTGTTGTTAACACTAGCATATATGTCTTCAAATACATTCACAACAGAAAGGCACTTGTTCTTCCATTGTCCGACACAGCACTGAATAGCGTGTTCGCACCTTCCCCTGATCCTGACATGTCCCTTTAGACGCGACTCCATCGATGGAGTGATCGGACATGCGTAATGTGTCCGAAATTAGCTGATACCTGTGCAATCGTTGGGCTATAATATGCCGTGATGCAGAGCGTGCACAACTAACACGTTTTCCCCCCTTCTTCACCCGACCCCTGCTGAAGCCCCTCCCCACCTTTCACGACAAGCCATGCCCCGCCTAAGAGGACTCCTTACACGAAGGTACGTTTTGTCCGTAATACATACTCTACGAACTGGCCCTCACGTCCACGCAGCTCTGGCCCCTATATCCGACTGGAAGAGAAGCCAACGAGTGCATCACGTCTAAGGCGTCAGAGCACCAAACATGTTGAGGGGTGGGTTTCCGCGTGTACCACCCGCATCAGCGTGGTTTTCTAACCGATCAAGCACTGCTCCGAACAGTCTGGTCAGACCCCTGGAGAAGGAAACAGCCCCAACACCAAGGTCAAACTTGATCCAACCTTACGAAGAGGTGCAACCGTACAGGTAAATTCCTATGCCCAGCTTGGGATGAGCAACTTACAAAATAATAGTGCTCTTCCCAATTATGCCTGGTTATACTTCGCTTTAGGTGTGCCGATCTAAGCGCGATATTATTTATTCATTTTTCTGCCTATCTATTTATACACCGGGGATACTGGATTTGTCTCGGACTTCGCATATACCTTCCAATTGATGAAATGCTGTCGATCGGGCGCTCGAAGGTCGCACAGCTGTTCTGGGCATGTTCTCCTGTGGAGAGATCATGACCGTCAAGAAGGTTCCGGCGGACAGGGAGCTGGAAGCGAAAAGGTGGACCAGCTCTCACCGCCTGCGTGCCCGCGGGATCACCGGAAGTCAAACAGTAAACCTGAGTTTAAGACTTCCATCACACTAGATGCCCGTGCAATGTGGGTCAGCTTCTTGTGGGAGCAGCCTGTATATGCACACCCAGCATAACTCACTCTCAATGCCAATAATACGTGGGATCTTCCGTGCCTTCTCCAGAGCGCCCAATTGACGTTTAGGCCCAGTGCTACCACGACCTCGTAGCTCCACATCCCGGCAAGTTTGACAGCTGGATCACACCGCCTATAAAACACCGCAGTCCGAAGTCTGTACGAAACCATCTTACGCCTTGAACTGCCTCTCACAACACGGGATGGCCGATTTCAAAGAACTATTTGCTCGAAGGTTAGTCTATTCTGCCACCTTGCAAGCGCGCTCGACTGAAGGCGTCTGAAACCCGCATAGCTCGAATTTCCGCGTCCGCTTAGGGAAGAAGCAAAGGCGAGGATCGGCGCAGTCTACAAACGACGAAAAAGCTCCTACAACGTGAGTTCTCGGGCTACTTGTGTGCATGTAGTCATTGGGCTCACATATGGTATTTTCAGAGACATTGCCGATTCTGTGTATGATAAAGAGACAGGAGTGACGACGCCAACCCGAGTATTGCTCAGTGATGCGGAGGAGAGACAAAGGTAGAGACTTGAATTGATATAAACGACCCCACAACTTCGCATGCACGTTGCTGACATTGTTACGTATTTAGACATGTCTCGATGGTGTGTGCCGCTGCTGGTGGCCTCCCATTCTGAGTTGGCCTGCTATTTATCACCTTTGATATGAGTGTAATTTTATCATGAGACATTTGAACGAATGAAACTTGGAATCCACGAGTTACCTTTCCAGGACGATCGTGATTGAGCAGCCTAATTCATGAGTATATGCGGTTAGACATGCTTCCCGAGTCACGTGCAATGCGGCGGGTTCTTCCCCGTTGCGTCTCGGTCACCTACCAGCCACTCCTGACCACGACCTGGCCCGACTGGACCCTCCACTATCGCCGTGAATAACCACATTGATGGATCGTGTTGGGCCGAAGATACTCACTCCCGAACAAGTAGCGAGGGTAAGTGAATAAATATCCGGCAACCCTGCTGCCAGCATTGAAACGTGGATCTAATCCTACGATGGTATTTGGTAGTTCTATCAGGATGGGTGGGTTGTCTTAAAGATTAACTAGTGGTTTCCCTTACCAGAATGTTTGTAGATACTTGATCCTGCCCTCGTTTGTCTCACCGGAAGACACCACAGCACTACTAACCCGTGCCAAGGAACTGATTCAGGAATTTCCCTTGGAGGGCCATCCCATGGTATGCCGTATTTGAGTCGTAAAATATAATGAATTACCATCCCCTTTTCAACAGACTCGGTTCACCACTGAAGATGAAGCCGACCCCACTCAATCCAAGAAACACGTTGGGGACGAGTACTTCCTTTCAAGCGGCGATAAGATCCGATTCTTCCTCGAAGATGATGCATTCGACGCACAAGGGAACCTCGCAAAACCGAAGGAGAAGAGCGTGAACAAGATTGGACACGGTCAGTCTAACAGCTGGGACGTAATATATAGTCTAACCATAATCGGGGTGGTCGACAGGGCTGCATGAACTCGACCCCACCTTCCGCAAATTTACAATGGAGAATGAGAAGCTTAAGCAACTTGCTCGAGATTTGGCATTCCACCAGGATCCAGAGGGTAGGTCCGAATGGATCGACTTAACACCTTGGTGTATGATTGGGCTGTGCAGTTTTGCAGAGTATGGTCATCTGCAAGCAGCCTGAGATCGGGGGTAAAGTTCCGGAACATAACGATTCGTAGGTTTTTCCAAATAATGGCCTAGTGATCGCTTAAGCTGATTTGACCAGGACTTTCCTGTATACCGACCCGCCCTCTGCACTGGGCTTTTGGTTCGCCCTCGAACAGTGTACCGAGTCAAACGGGGCCTTGTCGTTCCTGCCAGGTTCCCATCGGCACACGCCGATCGAGAAACGCTTCGTACGTTTGCCGGAAGGAGGTACCGGATTTGAGGAAATCAAAACCCCCATTACGCCCTTGGATCTTCAGGAGTCCGCGAGCCGTGGGGCGACAGTCCCTCCTTCGAACGAGTATGTGTTGGAAACTTGTGATGCAGGTGCGTAATGTCTACGTAATATTACGCGAATTCTAGTAGTGACATGCGAACACGTGGGTCAAAAGGTACTTTAGTGCTCATACATGGATCCGTATTGCACAAATCTGAGCAGAACGCGTCTCAGCGCACTCGGTTCGCATACACCTTCCATATGATTGAAAGCTCCCCCCGGGCGCAGTATGATGCTCGAAACTGGCTGCAGCCAACCGACACCATGCCTTTCTCCAAGCTCTTTGCGCCGCAGGTCGTTCATTAGGTAATTGAGAGCGGGGTGGGCTCTTGAATTTCCGCTGTAGCCGGGATGTCCCGAATGGCGAATGTAAAGCCTTGGCACAACAATGTGTTGTTTTGAAAATTATGGACTAAGCAAAGTACTGTATTCATGGGGTATGATATCCAAAGGGATAGCCAGTGTATAATGTTAGTTAGTCCTCCACATGACATACTCTCATACTAGTGAAGGTGAGGGGCATGACAGGCAAGCTAGTCTGCGAGATGGGCGACCTATACGAAGCCAACGGAAGAGAAAGAAAGAAACATCAGAGCTCGAATCATGGCTGGCGTAGCCGTTTCGTCGGGTGATCGGTATGCAACTGCCAACACTCATAGAGGTTTATTGAAGGTAGATGGTATATTATCACCAGCTAAGACATATGTGATTAGAAGCCAGCCCCGGGTCCCGTTTCTCGATCGAAGGGTCTGTCAACCATAGCCACGCGATCGGTCTAGCCACCCAATGGCCGATTATTGGATCAGTCAGTAGCACAGCCTCCCTATATGAGCGAACCAGTTGGCCGAGCTATTCAGGAAGCTCGTAGATTGACATACCAAGTACACGCTTGAATACCTGGGTGTTCGGTGCATACTTGGCCTTGTAGGGCGCAGGTCAGGCATGAGGTAAACGCTGCTGCATATAGTCGATATATATAGAGTAAATAAGTTTGATTATCCCGTAAACTACTCTGTTGGCCGTTCCCTGTCGGTTTTTTGTCGTGCTCTTGTTTACATCGCATGCGAGGTTCCCATAGCTACATAATATATTTCAAACCTCGAGTCTAACAAGTGATGTGCTACACTGATCCGCCGGACGGCGGGATTGTCAGTCAATTCAGAGCATGAAACTATGCAGCAGCCTCCACCACCATATCTTTAGTCTCTTCCTTGGTTTCCGCTGGAACAGGTTGTTCAGATACTTGTCTAGTGACTTCATAAGAATCAGCAAGTGTGTCAATCGTAGCGATGGCCATTTCCAGGACGGCGTTAATCCGGCGACGCAGTGGTTCGTGTTTGCACATTACTGCCTACACACGGGGGGTCGATTGTTAGGGAGGTAGTATGCCCGAAGAACATGGGAGTGCGTACCATTCCTGGGACACCTATGCGCGCCTCATAGTGGTCCAACTTGATCAACAAGTGGGGGCCAGCAGGCACGTTAAAGTAGGCCTTGTGGCTTCGTCCGCGGTCGCCCTCGTCATCATCTGGTTCGTCCATTTTGGCGTCGTCTCCTTCCTGTTCGTCCCTTGCATCTTCACCATCAAGTTTTGGCTCTTTTTTGTCTTCGTCCATTGTATCTGGCTCCATTGTGACCTTGGACTCGGCCGTGGCGGTACTCTGCGATTGAAGACTCGGGTCAACGAACTCAACATCGCCGAAGTGTGCCCCGAGAAACTCGACAACGTGTTGCAAGCGTTCTGCGGCATGTTCGTCGGGGTCGGTCATTGAAGGGTCATGGGAGTGGGGATGCGCGTGCGAATGGGCATGGGATGTCACTAATGAACCTTGTTAGCCGAGTAAATAGGCTCTGATTCGCACGATTAGTACATACGCTTGACAGACGCAGGGCTGCGGTCGATCCCCAAAATTAAAGCTACAGTTGCATCTGCTATCATATCGCTGCTCGCTCCAGCGACCCATTCAAGCACAAGCTCTTGTTCGGATGCCAGCTTGACATCCACAGCATTCATAACCTAGGATGTACCAAGGAGTTATGTTTAGCGTCTCAACAAGCGCCCGGGTAATCCACCTACCCTGAGTGTTGGTAACCCGTCGTCATCCATCCCTTCGTTTACGCTTCCAAACATACCTTCCAAGTGCCAACGCACGAGCGCCCAGCCGACAGCCAGCGGGACTCGCTGGCGTTGAGTGACAGTGCTGAGCGATAGCCCGGTAAAGTCGCGCAAGTCTTTAGTGGAAAGTAGGGTGTACGAATAGTCTTTGGAAATGAGCAGACCGGAGAGTGTGGAGCCGAGCGCAGGAGTTGGAGTAGCAAGGCTGCCGATAGCCTAGAAAGAATGGGTCAAACATAAGGGACATGAGAGAAGCAGCAAAAGACTTGCCTTGGCTACCCGCTCACCCCTAAAGCTGAGTTTCAGCGTCTCCAGGTTTTTAGGAGTGTGAACCTTGACATCCTCGTCTCGTTCCTTGTAGCGTGCCTGCAGCGACCCGCGCAAGCGACCCATAGCCGTCTGCTCGCCATGGACCAGGATCTATAGGGCAACAGTTCCCATGAGCACTCGTCCATTGTGCTCGTGTCCAGAGTACTGCTTACCACATGGCGTGCACCAACTGCCTCGATGAACTCGGTATTCTGCGGGCCATCAACGTGTGCGCTAAAGGATATATATTCGACCGAAAGCCGACGCGCGATTGGTTTGTCGCCATTGGGTCCATCTGAGCGGTACGGTTTAATCTCGTCGGGCTCAAGGATGATATCCTAAGAGAAAAATGTAGAATGCCGGAGTCAAAAACTTTTTGTCAGATCGTGTGCAAGAGCATTGAGGAGATAAAACAGAACAAGTGAACGAAGTTCGGTCGATTTTGCGGAGTGCGGCACAACAGAAAGGAATACTCCGGGGAGTGAGAAAACGGTATTGTATTGCATCATTGAATCTATACAGCTCGGGCGCAAGACCATTCACGGTCGTGCTCCGGCCACAAGCAAGCCTCTGAGAGTAGAAGCGTGGAGGAAAAGTTAAAACGGTGCTCACCCTTGCCATAGTTCCTTCTATAGAATACCCGGTAATAATCACTCCATTTTTTGCGTCTGGAGCCCATAGCTCGAGTAATTCACGACTCGGCCCACTGCTCATAAACCCAGGCGAAGCCAAAATCACACATGGCCCAGCCTCCGCAACCTTTCGTTCCCAGCCACGGGTAGCCGGCAAGTGTGAAATATGCCTAGGGAGAGCTTGGGGTAAATAACAATCAGGTACTGTGGCCAAAATTCAGCTTACTTGAACACAAAGGGGTTATCTTTGCGAGCAAATCGTGACCGGATATGCGAGTTCATTGTGTGGATGTATGTTTGATAGACCGCCATGCACTTCCGCGCCAAGTTCGAGGCGTAGTAAATCGGTATTCCATGAAGTTCAGGGTGTGCGGCCCAATACTCGTCGAGTATAAGAAGCAACTCTTGTGCACGGCCAAGCGCAAAGACAGGCAGTAAGACATGTCCTCCGCGACGCACAATGGTGTGAACGCTCGTTGTAAATCGAGCCTCTCGACTCTCTCGCGCTTCGTGCCCCTGTACTCCGTATGTGCTCTCTACAATCAACACGTCCGGACGAAGAGGCGGAAGCTCCGCCCGGACTAGGTGTCGATCTTCCTCCCGTGAGTAGTCGCCCGTGTATAAGATATGTAAACCAGCAATATCGATCAGGAACATGCACGCGCCGAGCACGTGCCCTGCGTGATATGGTGTAAACGAGAGACCGGGCGTCGGGGAAATTAGTTGATGCGCAGAAATCGGAGTGATCAGGGGGAGAGAAAGCGACACGTCAACAGGTGTATACAGGGGCTCGTTTCCGGAGGAACTGAGACGGTGGACTACTGTTAGTATTCTGTTAAATTTTCGTAAAGATATCGGGGACTGACGACATTCGCACGAAATCTTGCATGATGTACTTGTACACTGCCTTGGTAGGGTGAGTCATGTACACTTTGCCCTTACCCTCCTTGAAGTTCGTCTGAAGCATTCGCTCGTTAGTAGAGTGTTTCCTTAGTGACCCAAGGCATTTCACGTACCTTTTCCATCACATATGTCAATGACGCGGCATGGTCAAGATGAAAACTGTAAAAAGTGGTGAGAGGAAGGCTCAACACACAATAAAGCCAGTCTTACTGAGTTACAAGAATTGCATCAACCGTACTCCAATCCAGTTCATCGACAAAAGGCAAGGACGCCAAACCGGAATGCGCAGGGTGGACACCAGCATCACACACGACCGTTTTCCCCCGATATTTGATCACACAACACGAGCGTCCAACCTCTTGGCCCGCACCAAGCATGGTAAGAGACAGGATAGGTGAGTCGGCGTCGTTCATGTTGAGTTCCGCGAGAGGCTGTTGGGGTTGAGTTTTTGGTGGCTCGCGCTTGGCAGACCTGGAGTCACGTGCTGCTCACCATGCTAATAGCCGCCCATCGCTCCCGCTCAAACGTGATTTATGTCTCGCCAGACATAATCTGAGCCGTTTATTTCCCGCTCGCAATCGCGTAAAAACTCAGAACTTGGCAACAGGCCTAGGGCCGGGCTCCAGGGGTTTACCGGTGTACTAAACAGGAATCCCAACGAGTTTGGACTTCTAATATCTGCAATCGGGGAGTTTACGAGGTGCGCCGAGATTTTAGAGGTGAGCATTGACAACAACACAGGGTAATTTTGAGTTATACTACTAAACTTGCCATCAGCAAGAAGTAGTGTGCGGCCGGTAACCTACGAACGAGCATCGCTAAGTAGAATCGTATGCGCCAGGAAAACATTCTGGGCCGTCTTCCTGGCTCGCCAGTAGCACAGTACTGTGCCGGAGGATCATGTGGTGTCCGCCAAACTGGATGTGCACCAAATACGCGTACGGGCGTACTAAAACATACGGAACTGGGCAGACTACAACAGCTACGAAAAGATATGTTGGCTGAGCGGCACTGCTGGCACTGGCGAGTCAACCATCGCATACACCTTGTGCGACTACTCGGAGAGCACCGGGAAGCTCGTTGTCAGTTTCTCTCGCTCTCGACAACTGCCGACATGTCGCGATGTGAGCCGCATACTAGCCACCATCTCCAGTTTACCCAGGCTGGGCAGCGTGGACGTAGTGGGCACTACTTTACGGTCTCTTTCCCCAGTAGTGTACGTGTTAGAAGCAAATGGGGTAGTCGCCATACTGCGTAAATCCTTCCGGGACTTCATGCTTGATCGGAATTACTCTCGAGAGTCCCGCTGTGATACAGCGCGGCACAACGCACGACTCGCGCAGCGTTGCTTCGACCTGATTAATGTGCCAAGCCCTCCGTTCAACATATGCAACCTGGAGTCGTCGTACTCGTTTGATTGTCAGGGGCTTGATCTAGGCGGAAGAGTTCACAGGGCTATCTCGCCAGAGCAACTATACGCACGCCTGCACTGGGGCAAACATTTAAAACGCGCACAAAGGATCGATAAACTATTCGATGAGTTAAATGGCTTCTTAAACCTTAAGCGGTGCATTTATGACGGAGCTAGTGTGAGCTGGATCATAGAATAACATTATATAAAATCCACCAAGCACACGTAGAAACGACGGCCCGGTCACACCCCCGACCCCTTCGAGTGTATCCGATGGGCGACACCTTCGACAACCTAGCAGACACTACCACCTTGTCTTTTGAGACGCGAGGTCACTTAAAAGTTCGGGTGGCGCCAGTGGTCTCATCAGTGGGTGTTGCTGGCCCAGGCGACTCTGGCGGGGAGTCGGAAGTTGGGTTGGTCGACATATATGCACGCGCCGCATCCGTATCGAGTGGCGGTAGAATTGGGTGGGTTCGACGTATAACTTGTCTACTCTTCGACTTTGGAGTTTTTGTGACCGAGGAACTTCCGACTTGGCGCCCAGGGCGGCTCGAGGAAGTGATAAGACGCGTCAGGTTGTTGTGGATTGCCAGCTTTAGGGGGTCCATTGACTCAAGATGACGTAAACGAACAGTAACCAGGTGTTTGAAAGTCCTCAATTGCCCAGGAGCGAGGTCGGTATCGAGCATTTGTCTTCTGTGTACCCCTCCAAAGACAGGTTTCGGGCCCACTGTAGATATAAAAGGTTAGGAAGGAGACTTTTCTTTGCCATGAGTGACTTACCTGCGGCAACAATATCGTTTTCACCCTCCACGTACTGCACCGCGAGACGCTCCGAAGCAGGACGATGGAAGTCCGAAAGATCCACTAGGCTGAACCGGCCACCGCCTCGGGTCAACATGTGGCGAACAGCCCAAGGGGGAGACGGTGTCTGCATCCCCAGACGCTGAATTGTGATACTGCGTTTCGGATGGGTGGGGGTGGGGGTGACCGGAATTGAATCTTGCTCGTTCGATGGCTGGGATGGTAGTACGTGCGCTGCGAGACCTAGCTTAACGTACTGATACTGAAACATCCACAGCGACCGACTTACCTCTTGACAAAGACAAGGGCACGATGGTAGGAGTCGATTCCGGCATCTGGTACACACCCGTTCCTGGCTCTTCTAGAGCCTCCGGCACAGGCACGGTGGACATCGATAGCTCTGCCGACTAGAAATGTCAGACACATCACACGAGTGGTCGCGAGTACGTACTATGAGTGCCAACTGTAATTTCTGTGACTCTTGGCACATCAGGACTGACCATAGTGGTTGTAGTGATCAATTTGGGGAGCTTCCTGGGTCCAATGAATCTGGGAGATAGGTATGACTTTATTGTATGCCTCCTCATCTTAATGGGAGGGGAGGGGAGAGAGTTGAAGTTGCTGGAAAACATGGCGTCGAGGGAGGGGGATGGGGGTTTCGATGTTATTTCCGGTCGACCAGAGCATACTTATGGTGCCGTTACTGATGTACGTGACCTTAAGTGCGATATAGACCGCAATTAACGAGCCAGGTGGTGGTTGACCGAGAGTGTTCGGTTACTAGATACAGTAAGCGTGAAGCAGAAATGAAATATGCAATTTGGCGCTTATTGACATCTCCGGTGGCTGCGCAATATTGGTTTAGCCTTGTTTTCAGCTTTTCTGTCCGCCGCCGTTTCTGTAGGGTCCGTACCAGCTTCTCTCTTTACCCCAAGCACTGTAGTAAATCTGCTTATAAAAACAACAATTACCAACATTTAAAATAATCATCGAATCTTGTACAACAGCAAGTGTAGAACGACTTTGTGTTAGTCGTGCCCAATTGTTGACACAAACTTGCATATATGCGGTTCAATTATAGCTACGCAAAAACATACAAACGCCCCCTACAAGACCTCAATCATTGCTCTGGCCGCAATAACCTCAGGCTTCAAGTTATACAACTCATCAATCAAAGCACTAAAGAAAGTGCCCGTGCCCTTGACATCCGGTCGTTCCGCCGCTATCTCAGCAGCGATCGTCACCGCAAGTACGCTAAACCAAACAAACCTTAGAAAAGAATTCGAAGCAATTCAATAAAAAAACTCACCCAGCTACGGCTGCCTGGAACATATCCCCCCGTACCAACCTCCCCTCGTCCTCTTTACTCTCGGGCATCTCGAGTCGGGCTGCAGCAGCAAACGCTGCAATAGCAGTCCCGACTATACACCCGCTTCCCGTTACATCTCCCATCATATGATGGCCATTGGAGAGCGCGACAGCGGTGTACCCGTCGGAAACATAATCGGTTTTACCGGTCATCACAACGATGCACCCTAAGTCAAATATATCAGGTTCGAACCATGAGCATGTAGGCCGCCACGAGCCACTCACGCTCTCGTTTCGCCAGAGTTTTAACAATGTGGACAGGGTCAGAGAATCCAGGCCCGACGCTGTCGACTCCACGGGTAGCCACCTAGAGCATATACCCATTAAACCCGGTTAGAGTGGAATAGCTCAAGTGCTTGCCTCTGAAGTGCCCAAAATAGCCCCTATCTCTCCAGCATTGCCTTTGATAATACTAGCTTGCCAGGTGTTCAAGAGTTCTAGGATAGCCCTTAGTAGGAAATATCAATGAGCAGCGAAGAAACCGTACCATTGGCGGTCGCACGCCTAAACGAAGTCGCTCCAACCCCCACCGGATCAAACACCACTACCAAACTCGAGATAAGCACGCCTAAACCGTCCGATCCACTGGCACTTACCCGGCTTCTTATTCCTATTCGCAGCCCGTCCTAAAAAAACACCTCACAAACCAACTCCCCACACACGCAAAACACACTCACCAGCAACCAACATCCCCCCCTTACTCGTCACCGTCCCAAAATTAACCAACAAAGCACCAACCACATCCCCCAAATCATCCATCTCCTCCGGGGCAGTCGCCATAATCGGACTCGCACCCAACGCCAACGTCGCATTCGCACTCTGCGCCACAACCACATGATTCGTAATCTGATGCACCAGCGGCGAATGCTTTTTCAGCGCCGTCAGGAGTGAACCCGAGTTTTCGGCCAGGAGCGCAGCGGAGGGGGGCGTGTTGGGCGGGAGACAGAGCGCGGGCCAGTGTGCGTGTCTTGTGCGCGAGTCGAGGATTTTTACGAGCGCGCGCGCGGGGGTGGATGCGTCGGGTGCGGACACGATTTCGGTTACGACGGCTAGGCCTGAGAGGGCTGTACCGGTTATGGGGCCGACGCCGCCGTGGAGTGTGTGCAAGGCGTTGTGGGTTTTGATTCCGCCTGGGGCAGAAAACGCCATTAGGTCTTTATCTGGGTGAGTATTGCTCGTTTACGCACCGATCGCTACAGCTGGAATCCCCGCGTCCCCGACCACATCCAAAATATCACCAATCCCTCGAACCCCCACCAATGGCTTAACAATCTCCTTTGTCTGCGTAGCCCTACAACACCCCATTACCACCTCATCTCCCCTCCTGACCCGCGAGCACTCACCAAACAGCACCAATCCCCACATAATCAGCGCCATCCAACACCGCGCGCTTCGCCTCCTCGACATTCCCAACAGACACACCAATCACCGGCCGGACATCTAACCCCCAAAACCTCAAATTCCACACCCATTAAACCCTAAAGACACAGACCCGACTCACCCGAATGCCCCATATCCAACAACCGCCTCGCAACCGCCACAGGCATATCGCTCTGTCCAACATGCACGCCCGTCGCGCCGACAGCAAGCGCAATGTCCACACGATCGTTGATAAAGAGCGGGACGTTGTATTTGTCGCATATTTGTTTTGTCCGGCGTGCGATTTCGAGAAACTGTGTAGAGGTGGACGGGATTTAGGTTTGAGGAAATGGAGGGAGAGGGGGAAAGAACATCACCTCGCCAGTATCTGTCTTCTTCTCCCGAACTTGAACGACCGTCACACCTCCCTGTATGCTCTTCCAAACCCACATCAGGCCACCTCAAAACACTCTAACCCAAAACTAAAAACTCACCTCTTCAATCGACTCGTAATAATCCTGCACCAAAGTCGAATTAACCCCACCCCACTGATCTACAGTAAACCCGACGCACCTTGCCAGGCGGCAAAAACTCACGGCCAGTCACCAAATACAACGAATAGTCAATCTTGGTCATGGTGCGGGTGCGAGTGTGGGGAAATGTACACGAGCAGTTTTTATATGTATGCGTTAGGTTTCGATCACGATGACACCGTGGGAAGTTCAGCTTGAAATTGCAAATAATAGGCAAACAAATCGCGCTCTGGATCAACGGTCGTTAAATCCGTAAATATTCTGCAGCAATACCATACATCGCAAACATTATTCAAACGAGCACCCGACAAAAAAAAAAGGAACAAAAAAGTTGGCGTAAACTTTTAATTAACTAGGCAGTCTGCTGGGGATTCATTGGCTCGGGCATACCACCGTTGTATCCAGGTTGCGGAATTACTACTATCCGGACTCAGCACGGTTGACATATCGCTCAAACGAGAACAACTCACGCGGAGACACATGTCCAGGAGAACCATAATGAGTCATGGAAGCATGCGGATACGGAGCGTTGTATCCGATTGGGCTCTTATTCTCGCTACCCATGTACGACACGCTCGACCGAGAAACCTCCTATACACATGCATTAGTCTCACGAACCTCGAATCCGAGGGATGCCGGCTCACAGGTTGGTTGCTCCTCTTGATCAAGAGCGAAATTATGTAGATGATCCCAAGAACGGCCACCAGTCCAAGCACACCGCCCACAACTAGAATAGAACCAAAACTCAGCACCTACTCGACTAGGAGCCGCATATACCAACGTACCTCCGCCCACAATGGTTCCAGTGGACACCTTGTTCCCACCCGCATTGCTGGCAGCGGCACTCGCGGTAGGCGACACAGTCGGTGGAGCAGTGCTCGACTGGGCCATACTGGTCGTGCTCGCGGTGCCGTTGATCAACTCTTCGTACGCATTGCACGCCACATGGAAAGCTGAAACGAGAACACGAGGGGTAAGCGCCGAAGGCGATGCAGCGAGGACACACTCACCCGCGTGCCCTGCAGAGGCAGCCTGGGTCTGGTCTGCAGTCGTTTGGTTGTCGGTCGGATTCGACATGCAAATTGCACAGTACTGGCCATTGGCCCGGGATCAGACACAGGGCGCTTGGGGTATCAAAGACTCACATGCAGTGGGTCATGGTTCCCGCACCAGCACCCGGGATCTATCACCCAAACAACTTTATCAGCAACACGACAACACCAGACGGCGCCAAGACCCACCTCCTCGCAAACGCTCACATCTCGGAATCTATCATCCACCAATCAACTCGCGCTCAACATCAACAACGAAAATAAGACGTACGACGGTGCCAGTGAGTAGCTGGCAGTACGTATTGTTCACACACGGCGGGGAAATCGCAAAGGCGACCTGGAGCACGTCCTGGGTCAAGTTGTTCGGGAGCTCGGGCCACTGGAGCTGGGCGACGGCCTGGCCAGGTGCCAGAACGATCGCGAGCGGTGCGAGACCAAAGAGCGCGCCTGCAATTGCTGGGAACATGGTGGGGTGGTGGGGGAGGGTTGGAGAAGACCAGCTGTGTCAAGGCCCGGGGGCGGACATCATATAGTGGGGACACAGCCCTGGGCAGGCTTCTGGGCCTGAAAATGATGCTAATCAGGAAAAAGAACAATGCGGCGGCGGCTGGCTTCCCAAACATAGCGATTAGGCGCCCGAAGCACGGCCAACATTTGATCACCGACCGAATTAGTTTGCCTTCCCCCAAGTATGAGGGATTACCACGATTTTCTGCAATTGCCCTCGGCCGATTGACTGACGGCGCGGCGCTCATTGGACTCGCCAAGCCCACACCTAACCTCAATCTCCCAGACACCCCGGCCCTGCGATTCAAAACGACAGATATAATTTTGGCATCATCACACATCCGACTACGTACAGGCAGGAGTAGGGGCACCAAACGCAAAACAAAAAGATTCCAACAAAAAAGAATAACAAATCGACTCTGTACCACATGTGCGTGTGAAACAGACAGTAAAAAGCTGTCGTAGAACATAGCGTAAAATCGTCAACCTCGGTATCGTTCGCGTCCCCTCTCTAGATCTTGTCGCTCGTGCATTACTCGTCCCACTTGCTATTCGACACCGTCAAACGGCCCATCTCTTTGCGCTGCTTGAGCGACTTGACCTCGGTGCTGACCAGATCACGCAACCGCTCCAGGTCGACGCTGCGCTCGGCCTTGCTGCCCATCAACAAGTTGCGCCAGATCGCAGCAGCGGCAACGGAGCAGTCCACGAGGAGCTGCATCGGCCGGTTGATCCGCACCATCTTTTGCACGAGCGCATCGGCCGGTGGGTACGACGCATGGGGCCAGGCGCTGCGAATAGCAAACCACCATCCGAGGGGCTGGACAATTCGGGTTAGGAACAAGTTCCATCTTGGGATACACGAGCACTCACGCGTCCATCGGGCAACGACCGCTCGGGGTACGTATCGTACGTCGACAATTGCCCATCCGGCAACGAGAACCTATCACATAATCAGCACCCATGCTAGCACCCAGCTTCTTCGGCACTCACCGATGCGTGACCCAATGATGCTCATCCCGCCGGTGTCGTGCCAAAACAATAATCAACCGCGGCATCCCCTCGAGCCCAAACGGCGCCCACATGTCTTTCAGCATCTGACACGCATCTCCATGCCGGCCATTGTACACCGCAGTGCTGATCGCGTCCGCCATATTCGGCGGCACGTACATCCGATCCACCTTTTGCGCGCCCATCTCGCCGCTCGCGTTGACCCCGCCCTCGGACATACGCGCACGCACGTAGCGCTTGTACACCTGCGTGCACCACACGCTCAGCGCAATCTCCTCGACTTGGTGTCCGCGCTCGGTGCTCACGAGCGCCTTGTCTAACTCGGTAAGCGGCCACACCATCGCCCAGTTGAGCAGACGCTGGTGCACACGCTGCCAAATGGGCGGCGCAACGTATGCCTGCAATGCGCCCGCGCCGGGAGGGGCGCTCACAGCGCTCTGCGGCTCCTCTCCGCGCTCCTCGCCTGGAATATCGGGCACTTCGTCGTTGTTCCATGGCTTGTGCGATGCCTCAGACTTGGCTGGGTTCTTCATCCTCAACTTGTAAAGCTCTTCTTCCAACTCGCCGTTGGCGCCCGCAATCGACGGTTCGTGTTCGTTTCCAAAGATCGACTGGTCGTTTCCATAAATCGACTGTTCCTGCTGGTCGCGCGCGTGGCCCATAAACGACTGCCCGCCAGCAACAGACCGCTCACGCTCATCTGCCGGATGCAAAAAGTCCCTCAGCGCCTGTCGGACCGAGTCTGGATCTCGTTCATGGGTGTGCTCACGCGTGTGGTGGTGGTCTCCCATATCGTCGTAGCCGGGTCCGTGCTGATAATCATTGGTCTTGCTGCCGAGCACGGATTCAGCGACCTGAGTGCCTGATGGGACGGTCGAGGCCCGGTTGATGTTGACGTTGACGGTAGCGGGTGTTCGGCCAACGTTGAGGTCGTAGTGGGCTGGAAGTCGGGGTTAGAGACAGTTACACCAAACGGTCACGATATGTACCTTCAGACGTCGGTCTCTGAGATCCACCCATGTGCGAGGGCGGGGCTTCGATCCTGTTCCGACCTCCGTCGAGGCTATCCAAACGAGCTTGCGCATCCTGAAGCATGTGGAATAGTGGCTGCGCCCACTCGGGCGCAATGCTCGACTGGGGAGCGTTATCAGTATGAGGTCACAGGCAAATAGCGATGTACATACGTCTGGTGGGGCAGCAATTGGCAATGGCTCCTTGCGCTGGCGCTGTACAACCCAATCAATACCCCCAACAAGACCACCGAAAAAAAAAACAATACAGACCTCGTCACCCAGCCGCTTAATCCTCATCTTTGCAGCCTTCCTCACCGCCTTTCGGATAACGTCGTGCTGGCTTGGATCTTCCGCCGCGTGCAACAAAATACACAAGTCCTCATCATGATAATGTGAGCGCTGGACTTCGTCGGCCAACACCGACGGTGACACCGTATAGCTCGTGCGCGGCGTCTTGAGCACTTCGAGTAGCTCGCGCTCGGACATGTCTGGCACGCGATCAATAATTCCACCCTCGGACGGTGTCGGGGTCGCGTCGCCGCCCTGACGCGAGTAGTGGTAGTCGTTCTCGGGCACGTACCCGCCGCTCGTCGAGTGATGGTGCGAGCGTGGAGTCGTCGAGCGTTCGATGTATCCGTTTCCGTTGGCTGCTCCGCTCACTGAACGGTGGTGGCTCACCCGACTTCCAGCAGGGCTCGCAGTTCTGAACGGCTGGGTCCCGACCTCGCTAGGTGGGACAGACCGGAGCGGATGCATCCCACCTTCGCTTGGTGCCACGGCGCTCCCAGCAAGCGTGTGGAGCTTGGGTTCGTTGCGCAGGGTATGCGCACTTTCCGCCACGCTCGCCGCACGCCTGATTTCTTCTCCTGAGTAGGCCATGCCTTCGCCGGCAAAGCTGTTTCCATCTTCGCCTGGGTAGTTCTCGCCCTCGAATCCGCGATCAACATACCCACCACCCTCGCTAGCATAGCTTCCGTGGTCATCAAACCCGGGGCCTTCCATTGCACCTCCAAACGACTGGTATCCTCCATATTGCCCCGGAGGTTGGCTCCCCGCTACTGACCCCTTGCCGAGAGGACTCTTGGCTCGTCCGACCGTCGATGTTCCTCCAACAGCCGAGCCGGGATGGCGCGGGGTAGGCTGCACCACCTGCGTACGCGTCGTTCCAGTCTTTGCAGAGCGACCCGTCATTTGAGGGACCACTTTGCCCCCGCTACCAGAACGGCTTCCAGTAACTTGAGTTTGAATCGGGCCACGAGTAGTCGACTGCCTGTTGGTCGTTCCAGTCGCCTGGGGCACGATAGGCCCGCGGGTAGACTGGCGGCCGGTAGTCTGAGGCGCAATCGGGCCACGGGTCGTGGACTGTTTCCCAGTTTGGCCAGTCATTTGGGGGGCCACAGGGGCAGGGCCGCGGGCGGTAGACTGCTTGCCCGTCATGCCAGTAGATTGCGATACGATGCGGCTGCCCGTTTGTCCAGTGGATTGGGGGATAACACGACTCCCAGTGACTTGAGCGGTCATTGGGGCAGAGGGCGGAAGTGGAACTGCGCTTGCATGGACGGATCCTACAGGACCCGCGGGCTTGAAGAATGACGTCTCTGTGCCCGCAGAGTCTGGGGGAGGCTAGAGCAGGACAAAATAGGCAAGTTAGCTCCTGAGGTGACCATAAATGAAGTGGATCATGGAAAATAAAGTCCGTTTGGGCAGAAATGTCAAGTTCATAAGAAAAGCGAACCGAGTTGGTAATGATCAGATGACCGCTGACCGATGCGCAAACCTATGCTATCCAACCCCAGAATCACTAGAATGGACAGAAGTTAAAATACCATAGAAGCCAACTCGACCGTTTCACGTTAGTGAAAATATCCCGCAACGCAGCACCGCGGGAGCTCCAAATCAAAAGAATGAAGAATGCCACCCCAAACCAAAACTCACCTTCCAACGGGCGCTTGTGCCAGTGCCTTGAGTCTTGATTGGAGGCAGCACGCTCCCAGGCGGTCCCCACAAATTTTGCACTTCATCGGTAATCTCTGCGACGGGATCGGCAGTCACCTCGGACTGAGCACCAGAGCGCGACACCTATCCGAGTCAACGTGTGCGTCAAGACAAACGAACAATTGAACCAAGGACCGGCAAACAAGCGGACGGGTGCAAAGTGCGGGGTTTTATGTCATAAGCACTCGGCCGACAGTAAGCAGAGAAAAAATCCAACTTGCCTCTCGAGAATGAGTTGTGTCGGTGGGAGGCTGGATCTGGATATTAATGCCGCTCTCGGCGTGTTTGGGAGCAATTGATATGGGTGCGAAAGATCCTGGACGATTAATATTGCCAAACGATGGACCGGTAGATTGAGAAAGGTAGCGCGGCGAACGAGGGTTGATATCCTCGATTTGGACCTAGAAAGGCGTGGATTGTCAGCATGAGAACATAACCAGCAGATAGTGAATGTATGAACGACAACGAAGCGTTGGCGTTGAACAAGAGGAAAGGCACGATAAGATTCAAGCTTACCGTACGACTCTCTGCGCGAGGGCTCATCATACTCTGTGGTCGTTCTTGTTCATTGCTGTCTGCGTCATCGTCGTCGTATAAATCATCCCCGAGGTCACCTAAATCGTCGTGTTCAACCTCCACCTGAGGGTATCCGCCAGCAGCCTGTTGCAGTGTGCGCTGGTAAGATGCCTCAGATCCTGCGCCATGATCGCCAAACACCTATTCCGATTCCAACACGGATCAAGTTAGCGCGTCGAACAAACGCGTCCAGACAAGATACGACTCTAAAAAGATGTCACACGAAGACTTACCGCGTATTCGAGATCTAAACCGCCAATCCTACTCTCGGATGGGGGAGGTTGAGCCTCATCTCCGCGCGGGGCCAAGTACGACGGGGGCACCCAATCGGATGGGGGTTCCTCGCGCCGGGGCTTTCGGGGAGATGCGAGCTGCGCGACAGGAGGCGGTGGAGAAAGTGGGTGGCGCTCTGGGGGAATATCACCAGGCAACATTTGCACGGTCTTGCCGGGTGTCTCCTCTGCGTACTCAGACGTCGAGTCGATGGCAGGGTGCATCGGAGGGCCAGCTTCGTTGACGCCTTGAAGCCATAGCAGGGCTAGTGAAAGCCAAAGTTAGCAGGCAGTACCGAGGCAGCAACAACACGCCTACTCTTCTCGGCAGGAGCTGGAGAGACTTGTCAGCGAAGAAATCGCAGGGGCTAGGGGTGTGCTTACGTGGGGTGTGGGACTGGAGGTGGAAGTACTGTACAGGGGCGACCTCCGAGTCGATAAAGGGGGTCGCCATCGCGAAAAAGCTCCAAGTAGTGAGCGCTGGGTGTGTAAGGGTTTATCACCCGTCGTTGTTGTGCGCAAGGCAAAGGTGAGGCAACACCCAACACCACACCACGTGACACCATGTCATCCAAACAACAAACACCTTTTCCCCCTTTTGGCCCGCGTAATATTGCTTTCCATTGTGTGTCCACATGGGGTGCTCCGATGGAGGATGTTGGAAATCTACCGCCTCATTTTTTATCCCAATCAGCAGGTCTAGATTTGCCAGGCGCTGACATCCCTGGCCGAGGCCAAGTTGAATCAACATTATTGAATCACATTTCAAGGACTAACAACATTCACAACATGGCCCCTAAGCGGCAGTAATGTTAACCTCAAACTGCCCCGACCCAGCTGGAACATGCACAACAGCTCCCTCGTCCTTCTTCTCGGCTGATACACCCTGTCCAGAAACCTCGACCTTCCAGTTGCCTCCAAACGGCTTCGGGTCGACAACGACCGTAATATCTTCATCCTCGTCGCCAGCGATGAACTTGATATTATGAGTCTTTGCCTCAAGGTTAAAGTGCTCGGTGCGAAGCTGCGAGGAAATCGACGAGCCAGAGATGTATGGCGGACATCCCGACGACCGAATAAAGTTGGTAATGTTCACGATTGCCAGCGGGATATCTTGAACAATCCTGGAAACGACCGAGGTTGGGATTGATCCGTTCGGATTAACTGTGGTCAATACTTGGTCAACGACTATGTTCCAAATAAAATACCAGTTGGCTCACTCTTGACTAAATAAGAAACCTCTAAATCACCCCCACGGGGCACCACCGACCACCCCCCACAAGTCAATGTCGCGCGCACTCTTCCTGAATTCTGGGGATCACCCTCGACACTCGTCTGCACGACTTCAAACCCCTTCTCGACATCCCCATCCAGAAGTACCACTGACTGCACACCCACGATATCGCGCTCGCTGACGAAAATGCCAACGCCGTGCTGCACAGAGTAGAACTTGTAGGTGCGACGCGAATAACGCTCGAGGAGACCACCCGAGGCGAAACGTGAATCCCAGTGGTGCCGTGCAGAGGACTGGCAGATTGTAGAAAGGAGTACAGCGGGGGTCATATCCTTGACTAGGCCGTGGCCACGGACGACTGGGATGGCGGAGCTGTCGCCAGTGACAAACTTTTTCTCCATGATGATACCATCCTTAGTGTCTACCATCAATAAATGTGAGATCGCGAGGTTAGACCAGCCGAAGAGTAACCAGACACCGACCGATATTTTGCCAACCCTCTGTGCTCTCCTTTTCTGTATGAAAATACGCCAAAGCCGCGTCGATCTGGGACGTGTACGGATTCGGCACATACCCATTTGGGGCGGGGTCGCTAGGAACTTGAACGCCAGTCATGGTTGTAGTGATGGTGGTGGTGGTGGTAAAGCGCAGGAGATAATCGAACTGTTGGCGATTTATATACGGTCGAATGAATATGTAGTCCGGGCCAAGGTGGGACCTGGAAGCAACGACTCCATCAACCGACCCGCACGTGAATGGTTACGCCACGGATATATGCAGTCGTCATGCATGTGAATCGGGTGGCTAGCAGAACTTAACCGGTGAACCTGATGGAGTCGTGTGTATATCTTTGGTCAGGGTGATAGCTGGAATATTACGCAATCACCTTGCTTGCCAAGAGTTGCGTTATGTCATCAAATCGAGTGGCTAGCCAAACATCGGCAGACACAAGAACCACCCAATTCAATCTCTCCTTCCTTGGCTGAATCGTCCTCGCAACTACTATTTAGATGTATTTTATATTAAAATGTAGAAATAAAAAGCAAGCTAGAGTCATGTACATTGTCACAAACAACACAACCTCAACAACCAGCCCGGACTCACAAACGACAATTCGAGCTGAAACTAGAGGCGAACGAAGAGAACAAACAGTCAAGTAGAACGTCACAGAGTCTACGCATCAACCAGGATCGGGTTCGACAGGACGCCAGTGCACGACATTCGGGGCTCGCTTGACGACACGGTGGGTACTCAAGGGCCACATGCACCAATGCGATAGGTTGAGATATGCGGGCATCTATGAGGATATAGCCGCACCCCAGGTCCCACCATGTGTCGGAGCTTCCTCCGTTTTCACCAAGAGCACCAGCGCCGCCGGCTCCGCACCCGACGTTCGCCCAATTCGCATGCTCCACTCGTCTGTTCCTTCGCCCACCTCCAGTTCCAGCTCGAGACGTCGCTCGCTTGACCGTGCCAGTTGCCGTGGTTGCCCCCGCCGCCCTTGAGAGTCGTCCAGGTACCTAACCCAGAAAAATACAGACAGCGCAGAAAGAATCCAGAAAAAGAGGAAAAGAAGAAACAGAAAACACACGATTAATATCCCATAATCACGTCCCCCTCGAACACCACGGCCGGGCCCATTTCTACGTCTTGCGCGATTACGACCCGCCGGTCCACGTCCATATCGCCCATCCCCAGCCCTCGCACTTCGTAGTCCTCGTCTCCGGCTGGTACTGTCGAAATGCGCATGTCGTTGAAGTCCATCCGCAGTCGGATCACCTCCACGATCGACACCCGAGGACGGTGCATATACGACGAAATTGGCAGATGCGGCAATGCACGTTGGCTAGGCACGTTGGGTCCTAAACCATCCACCAGTTTGGGCGACCTGGGAGCCCAGAGCGTTGGCGAGCTGAGGCGAACATGCTCTCATAACCCTGGTCGACTGGGGCAGGCGGCTCGGGGTAAAATAGCTGGCTCGGGTAAAAGGTTTGGGGTGGGGCAGCGGCCGGAGTGGCAGAGGTGACACAATGTGGAACTGCCGTGCCAAGCCTCGATGTTGGAGCGAATATCGAACCGGTAGGGCGAGGCGGGTTGGAACCAAGAGTAGCCTCGTTGCCTCGGCTCAGTTAAATACTCTCGGTTGAACGAACGCAGACCTGGGCAAATGAGCCAGGGAGTCGCGCTCCGGCCGTACACTTGAGATTCCACCAACGCTTGGTATTCACCTCAAGCCTATCCCAAGCTGGCCAGGACGGAAGTTGAACTGACTGAACGGCGTGGACCATGCATCGGAAGCCGTATAGCAACAAGCCGGTGGATCAGGTTTGCTCCGAGACTCGGATTTGAGCCTGCCGTAGAAGAAGCACTCACACACGCGGCTCCAGCAGGGATTCTTCCAAAGGCAGCGGACCCGAGGTTAACTGAGAAGTGTAGGCGGAAATACGATCAGCATACTATGACAACTCATACGCCGCATCTTCGACTCACATTCTCCTCTTCGTTAAAAGCACGCACAACAAGCCAGCTAATTGTCAACCCTATATAACCCAATTCGTTAGCCTAGCAAATAGATCGACACTCGACACTCACAGCTGGGATGACTAACGGGCGGGGGATCTCGGTAGAGCTTTCTCATTCGCTCGAATTCCTCTGGTGAATACATATGGCCTACTCGGTTCCATCTCCGCTGAAATTGTATCGGCATACTTTGGGCAACTCATACACCGCATCTTCAGCCCACTCATGTTTTGGAACGCACACCATCAGACACGATAGAAATACGGTTAAGATGATCATTGCCACTACCAACTAAATATACTACCAGCAAGACCCCCCGTCTACTGCGAACATTTCCTGCGCTACTACTCTTACTATCACTGCTCACACGATGCTGCGAACATTTCCTGCGCTACTACTTTTACTATCACTGCTCACAGCATCGTGTGAGCAGTGATAGTAAGAGTAGTAGCGCAGGAAACGTTCACAGTAGACGGGGGGTCTTACTGGACTTTTCTCGTTCGCTCGATTCCCACTGCTTCATATAGCTCACTTGTTCATATCACCACCTCCTGTGTCGCTGAAAAGCGGGGTGCGAAAATCTTCCATTCTGGGTGCGGGTGAATTGGCCATGCCTATATGTCCTGTCCTGAAATGGAATGAAAACGGAAGTAAATGCATGAACTAACTGAGCTAGACCTACTTGTGCTTGACCCAGATAGGAGACGAGCCCAGATGAGCCCCCCAGTCGGTAAACGATGCGCTCCGTCCAAGCGACGTCCTCACGAGCTGCATTTTATGCTTGAGCGATCCATCGGCGCGCGTCCCCGGCGTGACCGCGTTCGCGCCATCGAGAAAAGTCAAATTCCACGAGTTGAGACCTGACTCTGAGTCCCACTTGATGCGTAAACCCCCCGCTTGGCAGACCTTGTTTTGGCCAACGCTAAGCCCTCCTGGCCAAGCAGAGCGCGAAACTCAGCTCTAGCGTCATGCGGCTGCCTCTGGGCCCTGTGCTTGCCCCTATTTGTTTTAGCCACCTATACTTTGTGTACCCCTGGTGGCTCACCAGCTTTGGTTCCGTGCGTTAGACGAGAGCAAATTGTTCCACGCCCAGCGAGCCATGGGACCACGCAAGGAGAGGAGTTCTGCACTCCGCCTTGGGACCGGGGCATGGATGATCCGGATATCCAACACGGCAAAGGCTAGTCGCAGCCACTGTCCAACATGTGCCACACGAATGGGGCTGCCACCCCAAAAGCCACTTTACATGTTTTCATTACATCACCTTGCTTGCCAAGGTCACTCCCCCCGGAATGATTCAATCAAAAACGACGGGTCCAACGGGTCCTATTTGTAAGCAGACCCTTGGTTCAGCACGGCCGGTGACCCTGCCGGCGGCTAGGGTTGCCGCGAGATGGAGGGTCGTTTAGCTGATGAGACTCGAGAGGGGAAGAGATGATGCGCACGTGAGCTTTCTCACAGCCAATCTCCTTGGGTCGGCCGGCGACATACAGCACGACGACCAAATGTGATGGCGAAATCGGCTCAAGCCCATGCAAGGTAGGGTGTGCATGAGTTGTCGTACTATTCGTGCTTGGTCGATCCTTCAGTTTGTTCTGTATAGCAGCCGGTCTCTCATTAGATAACACACACTCCTTACGGCCCAATCCAATGACAGCAGACTATGGGTCAACACGGTGGATTTGGTAGGCCACGCGGTGACTTCCGTGGTAGGCGCGTGGTTGTGGCAAGGCTCGGCTATAATTTGAAATTCCATTGCGGTGCGTGGTGTAGCCCGAACGGTTTCATGGAGCACCGAGCCTTCCGTGGTAGTGCCAATTAGATTAGTAATATACCACTTTGAGCAACAATACTGGTTTTCTCAATCATATGAGAGACCTGGAGTGTCCGATAGCAAAGGAGTTCCGAACCACGATCCAATCGCCAGCTTAGCTTGGAAAGTCTCCAAGGACATTCTGTGCTGCAGATGATTGATCATCAAGCGCCCCCCGGAGAACGCTCGTTCCGCATCAACTGAAGTAGCTAGAGGAATGCATAAGTTTGGGCGCCCACCAAATATGACCTAAACGAGACCCACCTGGTGCGGTTAAATAGTTGAGGGCCATTTGAGCCAGACGTGGCTGTGTCTTCAACATGACGTTCCAGTACGAAAGAAGTGGTCCATCGTTGTTAGGATCCAATGGCACCGTCTCCGTAGCCAAGTATCTCTCAATGGAGTCAGGACCGTGCATTTGGG
>WSTK01000640.1:0-18852 GCA_019616945.1 Ceratobasidium sp. 414
TTATAGGTACTCAGAGCTCTTAGCCAGACTAGCCACGAATGCCTGGGGATTGGCACCGCCAATCATGCATACATGACACATACATGCAGTTCCCAGGCTCTGAGTCACCCCCCTCCACCACTTCCAGAAGCATGAACACCAGTGCGCGATCCCCACCAGGGGAACCCATCTGAGGGTCGCGACATTGTGAAGCAAGCTTTCTACCCTCCCCCAACCGCGAAGGAACGGTTGCCAGGGGACAGGCCCTAATAGCCAACGCACCACCACAAGGGGTCTTGGGCAGATAGGCCTGGTCATAACTTAAACGAACATCTTAGGAAGACATGAAGACGTGACGCGCGATGAGTCCAAGTAGGAAGGATCAGGATACATTTCAGCTGAGAGAGCTTTAGAGGAGGGTTAACCCCCAGCGCTGGTCCAGGGAAACGTGTGGCGGGTGACCCTTGGCATAATAATCAAAAGCCAAGGACCGAGCACAGTACCTGGGGAGTACCGCACCTCTATCGCCTATCGCACAACCTTAGTAGTGCACAGCGTCCCTAGACAGCCAACATACCCGCTTGCAGAAAAGACACCAGACGCCCTCAGAGCTACCTGCTGGCGGTCACTGTCCAAATGCTAGGTAACAGAGGCAAGGGATTAGCGTAGTAATCACACAACCTGCTCCACTCTTAGGAAAGGAACAAGAAACCTACGCATCAAAGTCACCCTGCTTCCAGCAACCAGAGGTCTGGCTAGGGGTCTACGAGATTCAGCGCCCAGAACACAAGCACCACACCAACGAAAGGACTAGCTTGGGACACGTATGTCCAGCGACTAGGACCTTGGCACCCAAAGCACTTGGGTGGCCACAACACACATAATAGGATTGGCTGGGGACTCGTGGATGTCTAGCGCCCAATACCTAGGTATTCATACAGCACAAGTACCAGCTTACATGAATAGCCAGGACACCCAGCATGACGACTGGGGTCACCAAGGGGCAGTACTCAGACCCATATAACCAGAGGGTCTGGTAAGTACGCCAAAACAAAGGACCAGTACACAGGGGCCTATTCATTTAGGAAAAGCCTGGGAAGTACGCCGAGTATCAACAATGAAGTCACAAACACAGTGGTCGAACCATAAACAAGATTAGCAAGCCAGAGGAAGCCCATCTGGAGGTCACTTGTGACATGCGTCTGCCATTCAGGAAGAATGCGACACAAAGGCAGTAATCACAGGATCAACAGAAGAATGACGCATACCCAGCTCCGACGAGTCAGAAGATTGGCGGACTACCTACCAACCAACCACAAAGCACAAGACACGCCATTCCAAGATGATCGGCAGAACGAGTCACCATATATGCGTAGCAATCAAATAACCCAGTGGCCAACACCAGAGTATTAATAGCGGACACTCCAGACAAAGGGGAAGGCATCCCCTCCACTAGCTCCACACTTCAGCTCTGCTACAGAACACCCAGACATACACCACCAAGCAACATGTCTCCTACCTCCCAGACAACACCCAAGAAGGTCACCTTCGCTCCCTTCTATGGGAGGAACGGCGAAATACTAGAAAACCCCACAGATCAGCTACAAGACCTACGAGACCAGATCAATGGTATACGAGTAGACCAGCACGAACGCATACAGGACCTCGAAAAGGAAGTCAAGGGCCTACAGGAACAGATAGATCACCTCAAGACACATGTCAAAGGCCTGCGAGAATCCAGCAACATCAACCGCGAACTAATCATAGAGATAGACGACCAGGTCACAGCCCTGTGCTTCTCAGACCATCAAACCCAAGATGAACACCAGACCTACACCACAGACGACTGAAGACCAAACATGGGAAGTAGACTACGAACCCAGCGAACAGGAAAAGAGTAACTACCAGAATATATGGGAATTCCTAACCGAATCAGTAAACGACTTCGACATGGACAAGGACACCTCCTGGAATACCTATTGAAATCTTATCGGCTATATAGACAAACAGGAAGACGATGACCTCAACTATGATGATGTACAGAACTGAAAGACACACCAGGAAGCAACAAAGGACTTCCTTCGATTAGCCAAGAAACAGGGCATCCTGACAAAGAAACAGCACAAGCGACTCACTGAGAAACTTCGCAGATAAACCAGACAACAAGTGACTTGGAAGTCACATGCACCAACAAGGCAACAAATCGGCAACAAGACCCTATCACATATGCTACCAACTATCAACATACGGCCAGACCTCAACACCCGGATCCACAGGAATTATGTCCAAGGCAGACCTGGTTGACCCCTCGATCCCTACCAGAGACACCAACAGACCTACCCTGTCAACCATCACACGACTTATCTAGGGAATAACAACCCACATACAGCCATCTCTTCACACGCAGCAGAGAGACCCTCAAACCCTGCCCACAGGGACACCCAATATACATCAGCCCCGAGACCGCAGCGGCATCTCACTAAATAGCTGAACACCTGGAAGTACATTCCATCATGGAAACACATGCGATGAGATCTCCAAAGAAGCCCCAGCGAAACTCCTTCGTCAAAAGGAATGGTGCATACACTTACAAACCAAACAACAAACCCACAAGGAAGACAGGGGGAAGGAGAAGGTATAAAGAGGGAGCAACAGAGGACTAGAAACGACACAGAATACACTCCTCTACCTCTAGGGCAGCCTAAGTCATATGGCCCCTTGGAGTCCTCTGGTGCAGCCCACCAGTCCATCGTCACCTCCGTCCCACTTCCATTCTGGCCTGCGCTCGCACCTCCTACCGACGCATCACCAACCAATCCACCCTCGCCCAAGCCACAACCTATAACCAGCCAGTCGCCCTCGCATATAGGCAAGGCGAACTAGTAGTACGCAAGTACACAGGGCCGAACACCATCGTCACCGGCACCCCCAACCTAGAGGCGAACGTCACCATCGAAATCCTGCTAAGCACACCGCTACCAGCGTATAAGGATTGAAGAAAAGTTGTACATAGTACGCCAACCGAGAAGTCCTCTGCACGAGCATCGAGGCAAGAAAACCCCACCGTATGTGCCCACCATGCACCCTCTTCATCAACAAGCGTATCCTGAACGCCTTCCCCTGCAAGAGAACAGAAGGGTGGCTGATAAACCAGGTCGACAACGAGATCTGCGACCACACCAGGTGCTGGCGGGCCCCCAATCTGGAAAAAAGGGTCAAGAAGTTTTTCAGGGTAAATGTACACCGCGACAAGGAAGCAGCCAAGCAATGGCGAGAAGCAGAGAGGAGGTTGAGCGATGGCTCGACGATGTCAACAAATGCAAGACCCTAACAGAGTGGGTGTAACGAGCGGTGAGGGAGTGGGCGAAGACAGCGCCCAGGATGGCTCGGGACCAGGTCCTGAGCATGGACGCCTATGAGGCGTTTGAGTTTATAGTGGAAAATGAGCCAACTGGAATTCAATTCTGGGACTGGCTGGACGAATGGGCCTGGAGGAGGATGGTCCAACCTTAGAGTAACCTGGTAGTAGACCAGCGTTAGGGCTCTACAAGAGTGGTAACCAGTGCTTGACTAGATGTGCCCACCTTAACTAGTCGCCAGGTAGATACTTAGATGTCGCATGTGCCTAGAAGTGTTTATGTTTTTCTGTGCTTGTCCGGCTTCCCCAGACTACGCACAAAAAGGGGGAAGAATGTCATGACCTACGGTCCCCCCCCCCCTTTCTTTTCCTTTTCCTTTCTTCTTTTGCCACCAGCACCTATAGCTGTCGTAGGCACTTCTTTCTTTTCTCCTGTGGCTTGGCGACCTGGACTTAGAACTAGGATTGTCGCCAATCAGTCTGTGACTGGCGCCACTCTGGATGACTCTGGAGGATTGGCACATGTATGCAGCTCTGCATGTCGAATGACTAGCATCTGCCATTCACCTTAGTATGATTTAGATATACCTTCCTTAGTATAAGTAGATCATGAAGCAAGCCTGAGTACCTCAGCTTGCTTCACCTCGTCACTCTCCCCTCATTACTGGGTGCCCTGCCATGGGACCCAGAGGACACTACTCTAGTGCTCCCTTTAGCCCACCTTACTAGTCTCCTCATCCTAGAAGTACTCCTACATGGGATATGGGAGATACCCTCCTATATGCGCTCCCTCTATGGATACTCTCTTCCTCTGAGTACTAGCTTACCTCCCTGAACAGCTCCCTGTGTGGCTTGTCACCCCACACTTGTATCCATCTCTCACCTTCGTTGTCCTACCCTGCTGCTACCATAGAGGTACTCCATATGGGACCAAGGGGATGCCTCCCTCTGCGCTCCCTCCGGGATACTCCACTCCACCTCTTCTCGTAGGCGACACCCCAGAGTTACCTCTACATGGGACAGGAAGATTACCACCTCCTGCGCTCCCTCTTGAGTACTCTATCCTCGTCGGTTTCATCCCAGCCTCCTCCTTATAGGTACTCAGAGCTCTTAGCCAGACTAGCCACGAATGCCTGGGGATTGGCACCGCCAATCATGCATACATGACACATACATGCAGTTCCCAGGCTCTGAGTCACCCCCCTCCACCACTTCCGGAAGCATGAACACCAGTGCATGATCCCCACCAGGGGAACCCATCTGAGGGTCGCGACAGTCCAGCTGCGCTCTGACCAGGAGCTCAAGAAGCTCACCGGGTGTACTACCTTCAACAAGGCCTGGAATTACACATGAGGCCTCAACCCCACCACCAACCTCGACTACATCCCCATGGGACAGCGGTGGGGGTGCCTCTGGGCCGATGACGAAACCCTGCTCTGCCCCAGCTGGGGACTGCTCAAGTGGGTTGGGAAGAGCCCCCACCCCAAAACTGGGGACGAAATGCAGCATACCCGACTGCATGTCTGTCGGAAATGTGTTGCCCCAACTGTCAAGGAGGTCGTCCACGGGTCCAAGTACCAGACCTGGGACGTTGACTGGAAACCTGACGGATCCTGGTGGGTCCGAGCTGAAACCGCCGAAAAGTGGGCCAAGGATGCCCTCCGACAATGGAAGGCCCAGGTCCCCAAATCCTACCATGGGTTCATTGCCGACCTGAGGAAAGGGACGGTCTTTGAGCTGATTAGGGAGGGGAAGTTCTTGAGAGAGGACTTCAACAATTGGCTCAACCAAAAGGCTTGGGACAGGGCGAATACACTCCTCGAGGAGGACCTGCTCGCCCTGGACCTGCAAGAGGCCATGAAGGAGGAGGACGAATATGACTGGGGAATCTTGGATTAGGAAGGGGATAAAAGGCTCTGGACATTAGGATAAACCAGTAACCATAGTTAGTAACATGTGCCCTGAAAGGTTACTATAAGAGAATCTTTACTATTTTTCTGTATTCACTTTATCATACTACTGGAGGGGTCAGAGAGGGGGCACCAACCACAGTTGAGGAGGAGGCGCCCCGAGCAAAGCGAGGATCAGGTGCCGATGACGAGTGGAGGGAGGGCACCCCTCGGAGATGCGTCATCATAAGAACCCGGGAACTGCCCTTAAAGTACTCGCGACACTGCCCCAACATTCTGCATGCTCGCTCAGCGCTGCTAAGCTTGAATCCCAACACACGACTCGAACCAACAACCTTCACATTATGATCACGAACTGCAGGGTATAGGCCACGCAACGGACTACGAGTCACATGACTGACTGCAAGTCATGTGACTGACTGCGAGTCATGTGACTGACTGCAACTCGTTCTCTCCCTAGGGGACCCACAGTCAGTAGTCAGATGACTAAGCAGCAACCACATGACCCTCGGACCCAGCGCAGCTCCTATAAGATTTGGAGCCACAACAAAAGGCAGCAGTCGCACATGTGACATCCCTAGGCTACCCAATAGCCTTTCAACGCTACACGTGACTGAACATTCCTTACTGACTTTCTTTTATTCTGAGTCAAGTACTATGACTCCTACGCTCTTTCCATTTGTTAGATACAACTCACACCTGTATGACTCCCTTTCTGACTTGCATACATGTATGACTCGACTGTATCTAGGTAGCATATATACTGTGGAAAGCAAGCCTGAGGACCTCAGCTTGCTTTACCTCGTCATCTCACCTCTTGAGAGACACCTAAGTAGCAGCTGTCGATAATCCCCTAAGGGATTACTTTCACCACGAGACCAAGGGTCACACACGAGGAGTGCTCTTACCTAAGAGACTCCTGTCGATAAGTCATTGGTCACAAGGACCTTTGAGCACTGTCTAGACTCTCACCAGAGGTCTGTGACAAGGACAACAAACCAGCAACAGAACCCTATCATATATACTACCGGCTATCAACATACAGCCAGACCTTAGAAGTTACTAGAAGACACATGCAGGCCCACAAGGAATGTCCAAGGCAGACCTGGTTGACCCCTTGATCCCTACCAGAGACGCCAGAAGACTTACCTTTATCAGCCAACACACGACTTATCTAGAGGATAACAACCCGCATACAGTCAACCACGCATGCAACAAGGGGAGAGAAACCCTTTGACCCTACTCACAGGGACCATACATCACATTCCATCCACCAAGTACAGTGGCACCTCACCAGATAGCCGAACACCCTGAAGAACACTCCATCCCAGAAACACGCACAAAGAACCCCCGAAGAAACCCCACCAGAAAATTTCCGCAGAACCAAGGAAGAGGAATGACACATACACTCACAAACCAAACAGCAAACCCACAAAGGGGATAGATGGGGAAGGAAAGGGTATAAAGAGAGGAGTACAGGAGGCCAGAGACGACACAGAACCTACTCCTCTACCTCAAGGATAGCCTAAGTCATATGGCCCCTTTGAGTTCTCTGGCGCAGCCCACCAGCCCATTGTCACCTCCAACCCACTCCCACTCTGGCCCATGCTCACACCTCCTACAGGCGCATCGCCAACCAAACCACTACTGCCCAGGCCGCCACCCTCAACCAGCCGGTTGCCCTCGCCTATCACCAGGGGCAACTCATTGTACGCAAGTACACCAGACCCAATACCATCGTCACCGGCATCCCCAATGTCACGAGCCATGAATGGCACCCTCTCTTTCTTCTCCTCTTTTCCTGTCTCGTGATGTGACTGCGGACTGGCAGATGACTGGCGACCTAGATAGAGGACTCTTGCAGTTGACTCGCCTTGGAATGGCGGTTGACTGGCATAGATAGATGACTCGTCTGTATTCGCCTAGTATATATACAGCAGCAGACAAGCCTGGAGACCCCAGCTTGTTCTGTCTCGTCACACATCCTCTCTAGGGAGTTCCCTCCCTCTGACTTCAGAACTCGTCACTTCTCTTCAGGACTAGCTTGGGATCTCTCTTCGGGAATCCAGCGACTAAGTTCCTCAGTTAGCCACGAGACCTCAACCCTTCCAGGGCCCTCCTTGGTGCACGAAGCCACCCATTCCTGTCTCCGCCACCCTCACTCACGTCATCGTCAGCCACAACTCCTTACAGGGTTGCGACATTACAGAACAAGCTACCACGACGGACGCAGGACCACAGCACGCCACCGACATGGTAGAAGACCTCTTCTGGAACCCCACCGGAAGAAACCCACCAAGCACGAGCTACCAGATCACTCCCCCGGTATTCGCCGAACTTAATCATGTCAGCAGAACCAAGGCGAAACCCCGAACAGCGATCAAGGCCAGCCAGCCTCAGGCTCCCGTCGGCCCCGCCCAGCATAACACTGTCAGCGGCAGCCAGCGCACATGAGGATCAGGAGGAAGTCCTTGAACGCCGCTCTAGAACCGCTTCGGTTTCCTCCCAACACTCCATGCCTGGCGCAATGCCGGAAGAAGACGAAACAGTCCGGATCAACGAGCCAACCAGTTCGGCCGCCGGGCCATCTGCAAGGTCGGACCCAGAACAACGGTCACGAACCTACCCCACAATTATACACAATGAAGAGTCAGACAGTGACGGGGAAGCAATACACCCACTAGCCAGGGTGCCCATGCGAGAACTCCGCACAAGACACACCCCTGTAAGGGTCCCCGCATTACTTGAAGCAGTCATGGACCAACCAGCCCCGCCATACGTAGCGCCCAGGGCACCCGAACAGGCCATTCCAGTGGAACAACAAGCTCTATTCATAGACCTAATGGGAAGAGCAATGGGACCTCTCGTACCCCAGATCGCACAACAAATAACGGGCGAAACCCTGGGAATAACCCAACTCAGGGAACAACTCACAGACATTCGAAATCGGCAAGTAGCCATGGCGACTCATGTGGAACGAATCGATCACCAGGCAAGGGAGGCTGAGAGTCAGGCCACAAGGGCTTCCAACAATGCGCGACAAGCCCTTCAAGGGATACAGGAGAATACCAACGCGCTTAGAGACATAACCACCCATCTCGATGCCCTACCCAACCTCCTCGCTCATATACGAACCCTGAGCGAACAACAGCTTAACACCATGAAGACCCTAAAAGAGTCCAATGACATCAACAGGGAGTTAATAATGGCCATAGACAACCGTCTGACCAAAATATCTAACGAGGAAACGGCTACCGAGCGATTGGAGAGCAGGGCTTCCATCTGAACGGATGTCTTCGAGGAGTCCCCGCAACACCAGTCCACACCACGGCGAGCGCGACGAAGGGAGACCACCGACGACATTCCCAAGGGAGCAAAAGCAAAGAAGCCTGAACCCTTCGAAGGCAAGAAACGTGACCAGGAAGCAGAAGTCTTCCTAATGAAGATGGAAATGTACTTCAATGACTATCCAGGGGCCTTTTCGGACAAACGAAAGATATCAGCCACCCTTACTAACATGAAGGAAGGCGATGGAACCCGATGGGCCAAACCCCTGTTACGAAAACTCCTGGACGACGTCCCACACGCAGCATTAGCTTCCTGGAAGGCTTTCAAGGAGGCCTTCCTGCTGGCCTTCGGGGACCCCATCAAGAAGGACAGGGCAGTACGAGATATCCAACGGCTCCAACAAACGCAATTGGGGCAACAATACGCCTCTCAGTTCCGAATCCTAATGGATAACCCCAGTTGGGACGAACGAGCCCTCATTGACAAGTTCTGCACGGGACTAAAGGATAACGTCCAGAAGGAAATTCTACGAATGACCTTCATGCAGAACACGGAAGCAGTAACCCTTGAACAATGGATCGAACTAGCGATCAAAACAGACAACATTCTATTCGCCACAAGAGGAAGAGACAATACGCGTCACAACGGAACCAGCAACGCAATACAGGGATGACAAGGCACAACCAGGGAAGGCGCGGATCAACCAAAGAAGAAAAACCTGTCCAACAAAGAATTCAAGCGAAGGATAGACGAAAAGCTTTGCATAAAATGCGCAAAGAAAGGACATAGGAAGGACACATGTCGAGCAATGGAGTGGAACACAGCGGAAGGAGGAGGGGCAGTAAAGGGAAAGGCAGCGGAAGTACAGGAGACCAAAGAAGAGGAAGCATCAACCTCCTCAGAATCAGAAAACTAGGACAGCCCCCTGTACCCGTGTCAGGAGGCAAGGAGATACCCAAAGGTCAGAATAAAATGTATCACATCAGGGTCACGGATAATACACCACATACACATATTCTGATCAAGGGAATCACGGAACCAGTAAAAACACTCATCGACTCAGGCTCCTCTAGAAACTTCCTGGACATAGCCTTTGCAAGAAGGAAGTCCCTACCCCTAGTGGAACTACAGTTCCCACAAACAGTCATCGCTATAGATGGACAGGAAACCACCGAGAAAATACGATTCCACGCCACAATCAACTTCGAGTTGAAAGGGCGAAACTTTAAAGAGCGCTTCTACGTCATGCCCTTAGGGGATACCCCAGCAATCGTAGGGAAGGAATGGCTTTCCAAGTACGATCCAGATATCGGTTGGGGAACCATGGAGATACAGTACCGCGACGAACCCGAAAAGAGGACCATAGATCCAGGGCTAATTGACCCCTCGATCCCTATTAGCCCTGGAAAAATGGGCACTCCAGAAGGAAAAAAGGCGGATGTACAGAAAAAACCTATCCCACAGGAATTCCAGGACTTCATGGACGTCTTCGATGCTGAGAAATTTAAGGAGTTACCACCACACAGAAAGTACGACTGCGCCATAGAATTCAAGGAGGACGCCGAATTACCTCGACCGGCCAAGGCATACCCAATGTCACCCGACCAACAGAAAAACCTTAAAGAATTCCTGGCACAGGAACTTCAGGACGGAAAGATATGACCAAGCAATTCCCCCACAGCGGCACCATGTTTCTATGTCAAGAAACAAGACGGATCGCTCAGACTGGTTACCGATTACCGGAAAATCAATGATATTACGATCAGTGACCAATTTCCCATCCCGTTACAGGAAGACCTCTTGGAAAAGCTCCGGGAGGCAAAGGTGTTCACTAAACTCGATTTGAGATGGGGATACAACAATGTGCGGATCAAGGAAGGGGACGAATGGAAGACGGCTTTTCGAACCAAAGATGGCCTTTACGAATACGTGGTAATGCTCTTTGGACTCAAGAACACACCAGCAGTCTTCCAACAGTTCATGAACGAACTCTTCTGCAACCTAAGGGACGTCTTCGTGATAGTCTACCTGGACGATATCCTGATCTACTCCAAGAATAGAGAAGAACACGTCGAACACATCAGAGAATACTACGACGACTTCGAGACCATCACCTCTTCACGCGACCTGAGAAATGCTCATTCTTCGTCACAACGGTCACCTACATAGGATTAGTCATCACACCGGAAGGAATATCAATGGAGGAGGACAAGGTTCAGGCAATAAAGGAATGGCAAATGCCTGAAACCCTGAAACAGGTACAGGCCTTCCTGGGGTTTGTTAACTTCTACCGAAGATTCGTCCCTGACTACAGTACCCTAGCGCAACCACTAACATCCCTGACCAAGAAAAACACGGTATGGAGATGGTCCACGCGACAAGAAGAGGCATTCGAGAAGATCAAGGAAGCCAAATGCCACCAACCGGTACTAGTGCATCCAGATCCCGATAAACCTTATTTTCTAGAAACAGATGCGTCGGGAGTAGCCATGGGCTCTATCCTCAGTCAACGACATAAGGACGGCAAATTACACCCCATTGCCTTCATGTCGAAGAGTTTCAATGGGGCTCAGAGCCGGTACGACACTTACAACAAGGAGCTCCTGGCCATCGTAGAATTACTAGTCCATTGGCAATACCTCCTCGAAGGGACCAGACAAACCATAACGATTTACACAGACCACCGCAACTTACAATTCTGGAGCAAGGCCAGGATTATGGACAGAAAACACGCTTGATGGTACGGCCTACTAGCCTCGTACAGCTTCAAAATAGTGTATCGACCAGGGATGTTGTGAGCTGTCGTACAGCCCCCACCCTTTTTCTTTGCTCCTTTCTTTCGGGCGCCTCTGGGCCCCTTTCGTCTCGTGGCTTGGCAGTGCTCAGCGGTTGACCGACCTGGAATGGCGGTTGACTCCACACCTGTACTCTTGACTCATCCTGTTGAATCGCCTTGGAATGGCGGTTGACTGTCGTATGTAGATGACTCACCTGTACGTGCGTAGTATATAGAGAGCAGAGAACAAGCCTGGTAGCCCCAGCTTGTTCTCGCCTTGTCACACTTCACCTTCGCACTAAGGGGTTAGCAACCCTCTTACTAAGTCTTTCTCGCCAAGGGTCTCATGGCTTAAAGGTACTTAGCCACTTGACCAACCCGTCGTATCTCGTGGCACATCGTCACTAAGTCAAGTAACCTTTCGTGGCTTAACTATAAGCCTTATACGTAGTGTCCGTCTATCGTCCCAAATCTACGAGGACCCCAGTCCTACCCCATCACGTCTAAAGTCACCTCTGCATCACACTAGTGACCCTACAGTGAAGGCTCGTAACATTGCGAGAACAAGCTTACATCACAACGGACACAAGACCCACACAAGCGACAGATAAGGCTGAACACATCTTCTGGAACCCCACAGGGGAAGAAGCCGCTCCAGAACCCCCTCAGTACACAGCCAGAGAACGGAACTTTCGCCATTTGCACCACAACGATCATCAACCCGCCAACCAGAATCGGATCGAGAAGTACCCAAGGGAGCAAGGGCGAAGAAGCCGGAACCGTTCAAAGGAAAACGAGGACAAGAGGCTGAAAACTTCCTCATGAAGATGGAAATCTACTTCGGCGATTACCCAAAAGCCTTCGACCATACGCGAAAGATAAAAACCACCCTCACAAACATGGTGGAAGGAGAAGCCTCGAAATGGGCAAAACCGCTACTCCGGAAAGCATTAGACCAAGATGACCACCCTGCATTACGATCCTGGATAGAGTTTAAGAAGTATTTCCTGGTGGCTTTTGGCGACCCCATGAAGGACCGAGCCGTCCGAGAAATGGGCAAACTTGCCCAAACAGGGTCCGCTCAACACTACGCTTCGCAGTTCCGTATCCTTATGGAGGACCTCAGCTGGGATGAACAAGCCTTAATTGACCGCTTCAGGAACGGCCTGAAAGAAAACGTCCAACAAAAGATACTCGAAGTCACTTTTCTACAAGACACTGACCAACTCACACTAGAACGATGGATGGAGTTAGCCATACGAACAGATAACATGCTTGTCACGACCTATCAGGACGTGAACTGTGACGTAAATGGGTGCGGTGAAAGTGGATGTGTAGTCGGTCACGTGTCCTTGTTTATCGGTGGCGGACCGAGGAAACCAAGGTAGACGTGTGCGCGTGCGTTATCTTCGAGTGGCAGTTATGCCACGAGATACAGCGACTTATCGAAGATGTAAAAGTGTGTCGGGTAATAGAAGCTTGCGACGTATAAGCAAGGAACGTTCCTATAACCCCTAACAAGTAAAGGGGGGTTCGAGAGAAGGTAGAGGCAAGCTGGCGAGCTTCCAGGATGGAGTCCTGAGAGGGACTCTAAAGGGTAGAGACAACAAGGTGAAGCAAGCTGGGGTCTCCAGGCTTGCGCACCGCTGTATTTATACTACATGAACTTTTAGCCCCGTCGGACCGACAGGGTTTAATTTGCATGTCCTTTAAATTTAAATACATATGTTCACATGTTAAATAGCCAATCATGATTTATAATTTGGGCTCAAACTTGAGAAAACCAATCCAAAAAGAAAAAGAAAAAAGAAAGAAAAACACAAAGAACAGCCCCATAGTTCCTCCAGGGAGGGGAGTTAGTACATACCACTGTTAAATACATAGCCTATGAGTTTTGACTTGGCACTCAGAGTTAATTTGCTATGTATAACCTGTATGCCCCATGGTGGTTGGGGGTAGCCTGGTGCAAAGCAGCTGGCTTGTTCCACATTGGTAAAATGGTCCTGTGCTCCAGAGATGTGATTATCTCCAGACTGATCTCTATCACCAAAAAGCATCAGGAGCATGTGGTATCATGCTCTGGGGCACTCTGGAGTGGTCCTGAGACAGGCCATCAGATATCATGAGAAATCAGGAGCACTCCAGAACAGTGGAGCTCAAGGCTCACACTTCAGAGATTACTCCTGACACCTCTGGATTTGGGGGGGTGTCTCCTCCCACTTGTGTGCTCTAGAAATCTCTGAAGGTCTCTGAGTATAATTGTCATTTTACTGAGCATAGATTACCTCATGTTGCTCTGATGTTGCTCTGCTGTTGTTTCAAGCTCTACCATCCTCCCACTCCATCTCCAGCCCCCTATTCTCCTCTGTTTCTCTAACAGTCAAAATCTCCCAGGTCCTCATTCCCTCTGTTCTTAGTCCCCTTGTCCTCTTTTGGGTTGTCCCCCCTTTGCCTGCCTACCCTGGCCTCCACATCATGTACTCCTCTCCATGCTACCACTGCTCTTGTGGTCCTTCTCACCCATATTTCTGCTCTGTTTTTCTATGTGCTGCTATGTGCATATAGCCCACCCTTGGGCACAGCTTAGACTGGGTGTGGAAGCACTGGGATTGTGGTTTCACATCTAGAGCTAGTAATAGAACTTGTTCAAAACACTGAGAGCTATTGATTGAGCCCTGAATTGAGTGATTTGGGGCAGTATTGAATGAGTTAAAACCTCTTGGGGCTCAGTTTGGTAATGTATCCAGATTTAACTTGTGTTTGAACTTGAATTTCTTATGCACAAAAGGCTATATACAGTAATTACATTTATGTGCCTTTTTTAAGCTACTTTGCCTGTCAAACAACCTCCACACCATCAAGTTAGGGGGTCTCTCCACCCATTGGATGCTCAGAGGCCCAGCACTTATGTTTTGTGGACCCCTGATTGTCCCTGGTAAGACAGCCTCAACAACTCATCGTATGGACTTGTGCCACTAAGTAAAGTGGCGCGAAACGTCAAGAGCTCTCTGTAGAGCTTTTTTTCGAACCGATTGGTGGAGTATTGGCTGAGATTTCTTTTTTCTTTTAAAATACTATCCTCCAGCTCGCCCATGTACCGTTTGACACACACTGGAACATACCGAAACGATAGAATAGAATTTTCCCTTTTTTATGGTAGCTTACACGTTCCGATCCGTGGCGAATTCGCCGTGCTACACGCGTTCTGGCTGCCAGTTGGACAAACAGGCCTCCAGATCCCGGTGCTTACGGGTTGGACCCTGGTTGTCTTTGACACTTGCCCTGAGGACTTTCCCACGCGCCTTTACATTGTTAGTAGATTACATGAAGCGAGTCATACAGCGGGAATGGCAGAGGCTGCGCATCGGCACAAGATGCGCGTACGCCAGTGTCATACTGCGCAGCTGAGGCTAACGTGTACACCGAGTCAGAGGGGCCGAACCGAGAAGGCACACACAGCCTAAGGCCAGTGGCGAGGGGAAACTGAGCCACGAGAAAAGTTGGGGGGTGAGCGCACGAACTCCCGACATTCCCCCCCCAAAAGTGATCGTCTTTAAAGACAAACCCAAAGAAAGACAATCACAAAAAAAGAAAAAAAAGTATACACGAAAAGAAGGAAAGGTTCTATCTAAGAAGTTACTTGGGTGGCGGCCCATTGTCCGCCCAGCTAGTTTCCAGGGGCCCATCTAGCTAACTACTGGTTAACCCTTTCGGGTAGCCCATACTCCTCCGGCCTACTCGGCTCGCTCCTCGGGGGTCTCGTCAAGGTGCTCCCAGGCCTCGTACTGTGTCGCCCATCCCATGTTCCGGCTCCAGGTGTAGTGGTCGAGCCACTCGAAGAACTGGCTCTTCGACATCCCCTTTCGGAAGAGGAGGTTGGCGACCTGATCCCTGGAGAGCTCACTGACCCGGTCGTGGTAGGTCTCGGGCACCTTGGATCGCCATTCGCGTACCGCGTCTGTGATCCACTCCTGCATGCGATCGGTTCGCACCCACCAGGTCCCATCGGTCCTCCATTCGATGTCCGGGAACTGGCCTTTCGACCTGGTGACGACTCCGTAGACTGAGTCGCCGACGCATCGGTTGGCAACGTAGAGCTTCGTCCTTGACATTTGCCAGGCGTCGTCTGGCCTTGGCCTGTCTCCCACCCATGCGAGGGGTCCGAACTTGGGGTGGTGCAGCATGTTGCCGCTGAGGTCGCACCCTGCCCGCTTGTGGATCGGGATGTATCGTAGGTCGCACCCAGGGTCGAGCTCTGCTGCGTAGTCGAGGGCGTCCGAGAAGTTGTTGATTTTCCGGGTATCCCGGACGTACTCGCCCATGCCGTCCTTTCGCAGACGCCCGCATTCCTCCTGCACGATGATGTAGTTTCCCATGGGGACGATGGTGACCCTGGGCTTGGGGGCCCACTGCGCTCGTTCCCAGGCGCTGGTGTTGGCCCGGGCATGTCGCACCTCGGGGTTGCGTCCTCGCCGCCTGCTGCCGGCGACCGTGGCGTAAGACTTGACGGCGACCATGGTGTAGTAATGGGAGGAACTGGAACGGGAGTGGAGGAGGTGGTGAGGGTGATGCCTGGACTGGCTCTCCCCTTTGTCTTTTTATATCCCAAGGGAAGCAGTGCATTGGGGTATTTTTTTCGCAGGCTGTCCATGGTGTGCTTGACATCGGTGAATTTCTCCGCTGACTCCCATGAGTTCTCGCTCGAGTCATATCCTTCCCATTTGATTTCGTATTTCAATCCATCCCTTGTCTGTTGCCATCCTACGATCTCCTCCATGCGGTACTCCTCCTCTCCGTCTTCCGTAATAATTGGCAGCGGTCGGGGTTGGACGCGATTGAAGTGATCCCTGCGTACCGGGGTAAGAAGTCCGATGTGGAACACGTTGTGTATTCTCATTGTTCTTGGGAGCTCCAGCTCATAGGCGTGGGAGGAGATCTTCCTTGTTACCCTGAAGGGACCCGCCTGTTTTTTGTCAAGCTTCTTTGAAGGCCTCATGGTCCGTATGTTCTTTGTGTTCAGCCAAACTTGGTCCCCCATTTCAAAGCTCGGTGGTTCTTCCGGCTTCTTGACTTGCTGCTCCATTTTCGCCCTGGCCTCATCCCATACTTCCTTCATATGGTTCGCGATGTCGTTGGCTCGTGGGTTATTACTTTGTTGACTTGTAATCTCCCATGTAGGTGACTGCCCATACAGGGTTTCAAAGGCTGATTGCCCGGTAGCTGTGTTGACATGATTATTGTGACAGAATTCCGCCAAGGGCAGCCATTTCGCCCAGTCGTCTTGTTCATGGTTGCAGAAACTTCGTAGGTAGTTTTCAAGCCATTGGTTCGTTCTTTCGGCTAACCCATCTGTTTGCGGGTGATAGGCCGTGGAGAAACGGGGTTCGATTTGTAATCTCTCGTAGAGAGCCTTCAGGAACTTGCTGTTAAAGGAAGGTCCGCGATTGGATATTGTAATTTCGGGGAGGCCGTGATGCTTGAAGACCTCTCGTGTGAAAACTTCGGCTAGCCCTTCCGCGTCCATACTTTCGTTACAGGGAATGAAGTGGGCTTGTCGTGAAAAGCGGTCCACCACCACCAGGATACTGTCGAAACCCATGGATGGCGGGAGCTTTACGATGAAATCATAATTGACATGTTGCCAAGGTCGTTCCAGTATCTCGATATTCCTTAGTGGTACACTGTTGCTTGTTGTTTTTGCTTCGTTGCAAACTCGACACCCGTCCACGTACCGGTGTACCTCCTGGGTCATTCCTGGCCAGTAGTATCGTCGTTTGATGATTTCGAGGGTCCTCTCCCTTCCTTGATGTCCCGCCGCTGGTGAATCATGGTGTGTTCGTAGAACGGCCTTTTTGATTTCTGGGTCCTTGGGTATGACGATCGTATTGTCATACCAGAGTAGTCCCTCCTTCCAGCTGTACCTGCGGAATTGCTTCTGTACGCTTGGCGGTAACTTTTCCTTGTTCCGTGTGTTCATGATTACTAACTCTAGCTCTTCTTCCTCCTTCTGGGCCTCCTTGATGGCTTCGATGAGGTCAAAGCTCAGGGTCGCTTTAAAGCCGTGAAAATGCTCGGCTGTGATCATAATCTGTTCTGGGTTTGGAATATCTTCATAATCGGCGCGTCGCGAGGGTGCGTCTGGCTTCTGGGATTGCTTCCCTGGTCGGTAATGGATATCATAATTAAAGGAAGCTACTTCGGTATACCAGCGAGCGTGTTTCCGGTCCATGACTCTGGCCTCCTTCCAGTACTGTAGATTTCGATGATCGGTGTATATAAGGACTGGAATTTTGGTGTCTTCGAGGTATAGTCGCCAGTGTTTTAGGGATTCTACAATCGCCAGTAGTTCCTTGTTGTACGTGTCGTAGTTACGTTGTGCCGGGTTGAAGCTCTTGGATAGGAAGGCAATAGGGTGTAGCTTTCCATCTTCTTGGTATTGACTAAGGATGGCCCCTATAGCTACGCCCGAGGCATCTGTCTCCAAGATGTACTGTTTCTCAGGGTTGGGGTGTGCGAGGACAGGCTCCTTTGTTACGGCATCTTTGATGGCCTGTATGGCTTCTTGCTCAATGTTCGTCCACTTCCAGGGTCTTCCCTTTTGCGTAAGGTCATGTAGAGGACGTGCTATGAGGCTGAAATCTGGGATGAATCGTCAATAGAAATTGCAGAAGCCCAGGAACACTTGGTTTTGTTTGACCGTCTTCGGAATTGGCCAATCGATGATATCCTGGACTTTGCTCTTATCCATTGATATCCCTTCAGGGCTAATAACTAGGCCGACGTAGTCTACGGTGGTGACCCTAAATCGGCACTTCTTCGGTCGGACGAATAGATGATTTTGTTGAAGTCTTTCTAGGACTGCGTGTACATGCTCTGTGTGCTCTTCGTTGTTTTTTGAGAAGATGAGGATGTCGTCTAGGTAAATGATGACGAAGACCCCCCTGAAGTCGGCTAGTATCTCGTTCATGAATCGCTGGAAAATACTTGGCGCATTTTTCAGCCCGAAAGGCATGACGACGTATTCGAAAAGTCCGTCCTTGGTACGGAAGGCAGTTTTCCATTCGTCTCCTTCTTTGATGCGTACGTTGTTGTATCCCCATCGCAGATCTAGTTTGGTGAATACTTTTGCTTCCCGTAGTTGTTCGATCAGGTCTTCAGGGAGAGGAATGGGGAATTGGTCGCTAATGGTGATGTCATTGATTTTCCTGTAATCTGTTACTAGTCGAAGGGATCCGTCCTGTTTCTTGACGTAGAAGCATGGTGCCGCAATCTCTGATTTGCTGGGCCTGATTTTCCCATCGCGTAGTTCTTGTTCCAGAAAGTCGCGAAGTTGCTTGGCTTGATCGGGGGACATAGGGTAGGGCTTCGCTGGTCGCGGGAGTGTTGACCCTTCTTTAAAGGTTATAGCGCAATCGTGATTTCGATGTGGGGGTAGTTCTTTGAATTTTTCTGCGTCGAAGACATCTGCGAAGTCTGTGTATTCTGGAGGAATGGGGGTTTCGTCTGGGGCTTCCCCTGCTGCTTTTCCCTGTTCTTCCCTG